>CAUYQV010186238.1:0-14908 GCA_963574575.1 Galagoides demidoff
GCCTGTAGTCCCAGCTACTTGGGAGGCTGAGGCAGAAGAATCGCCTAAGCCCAGGAGTTGGAGGTTGCTGGAGCGACTCCACTGCACTCTACTGAGGGCGAAAAAGTGAGACTCTGTCTCTACAAAAAAAAAAAAAAAAAAAAAAGATCCTATTTTCCACTGTTTTGGATATATACCCTGAAGTGGGATTGCTGGTTCACACAGTAGTTCTAGTTTTCATTTGTTGGGGAAACTTCATATTGTTTTCCACAGCAGGTAGAGTATTAGTTACATTTCGACTAACAGTGCCTGCGGTTTCCAGTTTTTCCACATCCTCGCCAACACTTTATTTTTTTGAGGTTTTTTTGATGGTGGCCATCCTCTCATTCTGGTTTTAATTTACATTTCCCTAATGATTAGTGATGCTGAGTATTTTTTTCATATAAGTTTTGAGCATTTATACATCATCTTTGGAAAAATGACTATTTAGGTCCTTTTCCCACATCTTGAGTCAGTTATTTGGGGGAGGGTTGCTATTGATTTGTATGAGTTCTTTATATATTGTGGATATTAACGTATTATTAGATGTACGGTTTGCAAATATTTCTCCCATTCCGTTGATTGTCTTTTTATGCTTTTGATTATTTCTTTTTCTGTACAAATGAACAATCATTTTTAAAGTCATTAAAACATATTCTGCCATGCAGATACTTCTATTTCTTAGACTCTTGTATAAACAAACTTCTGCAGTAGGGCATTAGGGTGTTTTTATGTATGTATGTATGCATGTATTTTACATTTTCAGTTCTTTCAAATGGAGATGGTATACAAAATGATTGCATTAGCATTTTGTGTTATGAAAAATACAATAATTTATGGGTAAAAAATTCCCCAAATCCATAAAATGTAAAATAACAATTCACATGTTTTTAAAAGGCCACTTTTAAAATCCATATGATTTTTAGACTTTAAATTTTGGTATATTTATAAAGCATTACACTATGAATTTGTATAATGTAGCTGACTATTGGAGCTATTTTACCAAGTGAAACATGTAGTGTTACCATTTAGAGAGTTGCTATTTGATGGACCATAATCCTTAACCATCCTCATACTTATCCATTGTTGAAAATCTAACGCAGTATTTTTCAACCTTTTTTTAATCTCCCAGTATACTTGAACCTATAGTTAAACTTCTGCACCACAGTTAAATTATGCTAATCCAAAAAAAAAAAAGATTTAAAAAAAGAATATACTTACCGTGCTATGAACTTCTTCAAAAATAATTTAATTAATCTTAAAAAAATTTTGTGGAACACGTAAGATCCTCTCCTTGCACACCGGTTGAAAAATCACTGATCTAACGTGTATTTAGGGAAGGAAAATCCATACAAGTGATTCAGAGTTTAAGAAGATCCTTTTTGTTTTAAGGACGTTTATTTGAAACTAATTTAGTACTCTGAGTAGAGAGATGGTCATACAAATTGCCATTTGTTGTAAAAAAATAAGAATTTATTTTATAACCATAGTATTTTATTAGTAAATATGATTAGGCCTTAACAGGAAGAAATAAAAATACTGTAACTAAGTTGCTGAAATGTCTTTTTAAGGCAAGCACCTTAAGCTATCTCTTCTGATATTTTCAGTATCAACTGAGGATAAAACAACACACCGAGTAAGTTAAAGACTGTGACTATGAATCACATAATTATATAGGTACTACTGAAATGAGGATATTTGATAGTAAGAATTAAAAGGAAACATTTAATGGTGTATGCATGAGCATATTGAATTGGGTCTACAAATAAAGTAACCCATGACATAGATTTCATTATAAGTTATGACATGGCTGATTCAGATTCAGTATTTTATCTTCATTGGCTGCAATAAAGATAAATGGCAAGTGTTATATAAGCACAGTTGATGTAGTTTGTTTTGAAGCCCAGGAGACATAGCTAATTGGCAGCAACCGGAGTCAGTCTAATCCTATAGTACCCGAGGCCTTGAACTGGGTTCTCCACTTCTCTGAGCCTCATGTTCTCCAACTCTAAAATGGCCACAGTAGGTGATTTTAAAACACTGCATTCTCTTCAAGGAAGCAGAAATTATTCACATCGTCAGAGGACTTTGAAAGTCCCACACTCTTAACAAAAATGACAATTTTTTTCCATGTATGCTAATTTCACAGAGTGCTAGTTATGCAAGCGAGAAGGTATAATGAGAGTAGAGGGCCAAAAATAATAACACTAAGAAGTAGCAAATGAAGCTGATGATCTCCACAGTGAGTGCATATAGATTAATATTGTGCTTTCATGGCCCCAGTTCAGTTGATTAAAACTTTTTAGGTCAGTTATTTCATTTGGGTTATAAAAAGTCCCTAATTTGATTCTGTATCCTCCCCCTGAAAGAATAATTAGCCACATGTTTTAATGACATACTCATAGCCACAGTCTCCGTGATCACAAGAAACTGTGCAAATAATTTCAGGTGGAATGTGGGAAGAAGTCTTAACATCTACGTAGCCTTACCTATCCCTATCTTGAGCTGTTGTTCCTAGAGAGAAACTTGGTGTTTAAGGTGCTTGCCTAGGGATATGTTTTTCTTTTCTTCTTGCTTTACAGGGATTACCTTAACAGGAAATAGAAAAAGAAATAGTGGTAGTAGTAGTAGTAGTAACAATAGCAGCAACATCAAATGTGGATATATGTGAACCTTCACTGAATTATTTGAAAGAAAACTGGTTTCCCATTCTAAATTCAGAATGGAAACTACTGCAATAATAACTATGCTGGTAACTAACCCTGAGTTTATTATCACATGTACCAGACACTATACTCAGAACTTGACATATGAGCCTGGCCTGAAGTCCATACTCTTTACATATAGTCCATACTATAATTAATATACGGTACTTTAATGACTATATTTGGATACACGGTGAGGGAAGCCAATTATTCCAAATGAGGTCGGTACACTGTTACCATGTGGATCACATATCATTAGTTTATAATGTAGATGTTGGTCTTGATGCCGGTAGGATCAAGTTGCAGTTTATTCATAGGCTCTGAAAGTTGTACCTGTGTCACACCGTACTTCTAAGTAGCACTCATAGATTTTTTAGTTAGTATTCTTGTATATACTATTTTGAAATGTCTCTGAATATTCCTGGCACTTTAGCCAGTTCTCCACAACTCCTTCCCTCGTGGGGTTTGAGATACTTTGAGGGAATTCTTTGAAAGGAAGTTTTGCATGCTGCTTGGCCTTGTGAGGAAAGCCTCAGATGATATTTGTGAACGTCTTTGAGGGGGGCAGATGAAAGGCACTTTCTAAATACAAAGCACGGATGCTGTATTCATGGAAATGGTTCCTCTTCACATCCTTTGCTCTAACGTGTAAGTCCCGAGGTGTTACTGCGATAGGTACTTTAGAAATGCATGGATATACCCCCAAAGCATTTACTAGAGGGAAAAGTGCAAGTGCATGCATTCAGAGCATACAAATCATGAAATAGAGACTATTATCTGCAGGACAAGGGACTGGGAACGTAACAAGAAGGCTAATCAATAGTATTTGTGGGGCTTGGAGGAAGAGGAAAGGATCGGAGTCAACTGCTCTTATAGCGACTCATAATTTCAACAATAGCTTCTTAGAACTGTTGGAAGAAAGTAAGAAAACTGACAAATTGTTTTTAAAAAAACTGTTTTTAACTATAAGGGAGAAATGGATTTATTTATTTATTCATGTTTTGAGACAGTCTCACTATGTCACCCTCGGTAGAGTGCCATGACATTACAGCTCACAGCAACCCCTAATTCTTGGGCTTAATGAAGCGATTCTCTTGCCTCAGCCTCCCAGGTAGCTGGGACTACAGGCACTCACCACAATGCCCGGCTATTTTGTTGTTGTTGTTGTCATTGTTTTTTAGCAGGCCCCAGCCAGGTTCAAACCCACCAGCCCTGGCGCCCTAACCACTGAGCCACAGGTGCTGAGACTATAATGGAGAAATTTAAATAATCAAATATTATGGAGTCAGATCTTCTCTTAGGTTATTTACTAGATGCTGCCTGATTTTATGGATTTTGTTTGAGGCTCAATAATTGATCATTCAAGTAATAACATTTGTGATTACTGTGTGCCAACATGCTACTAAGTGTTTTATGCACATAACCTCATTGAATTCTCACAAAACATTGAGATATGTTTATGACTATCTCTATTTTACAGATGAGGACATAGAGGCTTGAAAGGGTTTATAGCAAACTGATACGAAATAGCAGAGCTATGATTTAAACCCACACTGGTCTGCTTCTAATTTGGGTAATACTTTGTGTCGTCTTATTAATTTAAACAAGTTATGCACAGATTATATCCCTAACTAGGTAAATTAGTAACAAACAAAGTGTTCTATACTTGACCCACCCAAGGCACTCTCCTTTTTGTCGTCTTCTTCTAGAGACAAGATGTTGAATAACTGATTAGCATAATTTCTCCTTTTTTTTTTGGCTTCTCCAGTATTTCTTTTGAAAGTTATAAGCAGTATGAGTCCTACTTTAAAAAAAAACAAACCTATTTTTCAATACTGGATAACCCTTGACGTTTTATCCTACATATCTGTATACCTTAACCTGCAACCAACACTTTATGATTACCTCTAAAACTCCCTGTGATACACTGTGGTCAGACCCAGAATGATATATACTTAGGACTTGTATTATAAGTACAGATAAGAGAAAATTGCCCTAGTGCTACCACAGCAAAAATTTGACAATCAGTAATCTGGGCATTGAGCCTGGGTGACATGACTTCCTGAGTAACAGAATTACACATTATACACACAGGTACCCAATGCTGATAATACTGGGAGTTTAAAAAAAGGGCAATCCCATAGTACTGTGTTCTTTTGCCCTGAGGGAGAGATGTCTTATTCCGTGTGAGCTACCAAAATTGGCAAATGGGGGCTTGTTTTCATGAAATACAAGGAAAGTAAAGAGCAAACATGTACGTGTGTTTGCATCCCAATTTTATTTCTGTCCTTTATGGTGCTTATTTGGGAGTAAAGCAAAGTAAAAGTAAAGCAAATGAATCAAATCTAAGTTGTTATCATCCCATCCATGAATCTAGATCACACTCTGTGGTCTGGTCTGGTGCAGACGCCCAGTATTAATACATAGAAAGGTGCTTCTGTGCACGGATTCACCCGCTGATTTCAGGCATGACAAGATATCTCTTTGAGAAACTACTTCATATAAGCAACGTGTGTGTCATCTACTCTTTCTTGGCCTCTCACCTACAATACATAAAATACTCCATATTTCCCCTAAATACCTTTTGAAAAAAGTTGTTTGAATGAGTTTAAGTAAGCATTAAGTTGCTTAAGATATTTGCTTGAAGGAAACATTAATTATTACCTATATAATATTTTCTGTGTTTGTAAGATTACCATCTATGTTTATTACCACAATCTCATATACTCATTTTCTTTAACATGTTTTCATTTTTTTCTTCTGTTTATATAGGCTGACCTTCTCCCCCTGAAGGGAGCTAATGTTTTAGTTTTCCTAAGGCGTCTGTTATATATGTTGCATTAATTTTAAGGGCGAGGGGAAGAACCTCTCTGAATTCACTGTTGTTCGGGTCATTCCAACATTACATTAGTACATTCCAGTGATTTGCTTATTTTGATGGACATATCAGTTCATCCACTAGCAGACACATCTATATCAATATATCAGTATATTTCCCTAATTGAGCTGCTTTCTCACGACTTCATTAGCCATCTTCCAGTTAATGAAGTCTCAAGTGCAATCTATGCATAGTTTGAGGCTACATGTGAAAAGACATCATTACAAAAGAATTTATCAGATAACTTTTTTGTATTCTGGGTGCTGTTCATCCAGAATGTTGCATTTTGTTTAGGGAACCATAAAGACCTAGTTAAATTGGAGAGAGTCCAGGGAGATAAGCAGTAGCGTAATTGAGAGAATGAATCAGATTTTGAAGGAAAAATAAAATGAGTTAAATATGCATAGCTTAGCATAAGCAAAGTTTATAAAATAGACTTAGCAATAGGTCTTAATATTGGCACGTCTCTCAAAAATGGCTCGATTAAACATTCCACTAAAGTACCATGTTGACAAACAAGAAGAGGAAAATTTGTAATCATGAGAGAATCAATGCATGAACATTTCAGGCAGAAAACTTTTTAGATACAGGATATTCTTACACAATGCCAAAACAGCTAGTAGGAATGTGAACAATTCAATCTAATAAGTTATTTGGCATCAGGAAGCACCCCCACCATAGCTGTTATAATTTTTTCTATAAAATAAAACTTGGTTGAACTCAAAACTTTAAAACTTTGAATTCATTCAAATTAATTACATTTGCAAATAAACAAAATAATAAGCTTGTATTGAATAAAATTATGGGCTGTGTGTGGGAGACAAAAAGATGATTCAGACCCAGATCCTAATATAAGGCAAGTACAATTGAACTTTCTCTCTCCTTCCTACAGAACTATTACTTTCCTACTCACACTTGTTAGGAGACTCCCTCAGTAACCTAATAAATACCAAGCAGGAAAATTGGTGGCAGCTGGTGGAGTTCTGCCAGAAGCTATTAAGATCTCAAATCTCAAATTTTTTTTTAATATTGGCCCCAAAACATTTGAATAACATGTACAGATATAAAACACATTTTTTTCAGTCCCCCCCCATCCTTTTTTTCTTTTTTTTTGGATGGGAAAAATAAGCAAACCTTCATCACTACCATGATATGTGTAGAATCATTTTACAAGAATGTGGATATGGAAATCACTATTAAAATGATCTATGAGATTGGAATTGTATCCAATTCTAGTCACTAGCTTTAATTCTGTCCCTTTCTCTCCCATCCAAAAAAACATATCCAAATGCAGCTCAGGGAGATTAGCACTACTGGAGGCATCACCCTGACTCCATTCTCATCTATTCTTTTCAAAATAAATAATTAGTGAACTTCCATCGTCTGCTGTAGTAACAAATGACTGTAAAACATTGCTATGTCTTGATCCTGTAGCTGAACACTGCAGAACTACAGGGAGAGGCCAAAACATGGGTGAAATTGGAGAAATTTCTGGGTCTTGTGAATATGGCTGTAACGGGTTAGTCTCTTCCCACTGTCTCATTTAGCAGTCATGTACATGTCCAATCCCTAAGTACAGATGCCAGGATTCCTCTCCGTTCACGCCACTAGATGTCCACAGGTGCCCTTTGTCCCTCAAGTTGTGCTGGCAGGGCGGAGCTACAAAATACATGGAAACTTTTCTCACCCCACAGCCAGGTGATGATGGTCAGGTGGTGGTATTAATAATCAAAACTTTTATTTCCCTCTTTTTTTTATTAATTGATATCTGTACACATTAATGCAAACATGGGGTACATTGTGCTGTTTTCATATACAATTTGAAACACTTTCATCAAGCAGGTTAACATAAATTTCGTGTCATTTGCTTAATCATTGTATCAAAACATTTATATTCTAGTTCTAGAGAAATTCACTTGTACCCTTGTTAGACAGATATATAGGTGATCTTTCTGGTCACCTTCCCACCACCCATCCGCCCTTCTCCCCTCCCCTTCCCCACCCCCTCCCCATATTTTTGGGCTAGAATTAAGTTGTATCTTTTGTTGAGAGCTATAGATTAGTTTCATAAAAGGGCTGTGTACATTGGATACTTTTTCTTCCATTCCTGAGATACTTTGCTAAGAAGAACATTTTCCAGTTCCAACCATGTAAACATGAAGGAGGTAAAGTCTCCATTTTTCTTTAGGGCTGCATAGTATTCCAGTCACTAATCTTTTTATCTTGTATCAAACTGAACCACAGCACAATCTTCTCAAATCTGACAATCTCCTGGACAGCTGTGGAAGGCGTAGACTTGGCCTGTTCCTTCTGGTACACATCCGAGGGCCTAACAGAAAAGGAGCTCAGAAGTAAAGGAGCTGACATACAGAGCAAAGGGGATGGAACTACATGAAAATCTCACTGAGGTTGAAAGATAAACTAAATAAACAAATAGAGTGGCTGATGTGAAAATGAGTGAATAGAGATTGAAAGAGTCAGAGATTGTCACTGTCTCCCCAGCAAACAGTGCTGTGCTGTGCAGGTCTTCAGGATCCAGTCTGTCTTTATTTCACCTTTTCTGGACACCCCTTAGAAATGAAGCTTTTATGCTGCTACCATATTTATCTATGGAAAGCAAGATAGAGGAGACAAGGGGCAACAAGTCTTTGTGTTAAAAAACACTTTATGAATCCTCGTGGCCTTCTAACTCTAAGCTTAGAGTAGTAGCTTTAGTAACAATTAACAAACTCGCTGTTCCTCCATAAGCCTTTGACTTGTGCCTGCAGCACCTGTCCACCCTGCCTGTCCATCCAGTGCATTCCAGGGATCAGTTATTCCCAATCTGTTTATTATAATTGAAATTTTATAATTTAAATAAGCATTGCATAAATACTGGTACAGTCTCAGTGTTAAAAACCACTTAGCTTTTACCTTTTTATTTGCCTGGAGATAAGATTTGAATAGTGCTCCTCTTAGGAAACACACCCCTATCTCTCCAACAGATAAATGAACTTTTTTTTTCCTCAGCAGTTCCCAGGAGGTACCTTTGATGAGGCAAATGTGTTGTAATTATTATAAGTTTTAACATGTCTTTAAACCACTAGACTTTTAGTACCTAGAGTGTTAGAATTTGTCACTGTCTTTGATATAACTACTCATCCTTCATTTCCAATATTAATTTCTAGTGTGTAATAACCAATTATCAATATTTTGCACCAAGAATGACTAAAACCATTACTGAAATACATGAACGACTTACTCTAGTGGGTTATAAAACTGCCTTAGGAAAGGGGTGAAGTCACCCCATCTGCATGCATCTGGCACTTGGACATCAGCTTTGCACATAGGAGATGCTCAGTCCTTTTTTCTTTATTCCAACAAATAAATCAGTGGTAAGATGGAGCAAGTGACACTTTTGCACACGTTGTTGGGTTTGACTTTGGTTGCTGGCCCTCCAATGCTGTCTCAGGTTTCCCAGGACCCACAGGAGGTGAGCTCCTTGTGTTGGGAATAGCTTCATTTCCGCTTATATTCTGATGACTCACATATATCACCAGTTTCAAATCACTCTCAGCTCTGCAGCCACGTACCTAATTCAAACTCTTTACGTTCAAACACAAAATGACCAACGTTAACCACCTATCTGTTCTTTCCCAGTATTTTTTCTTGGTAAGTAGACTCACCATCCTCTAAGCTGCAGTGTTGAGGCACTGTACCTTCTCTTCCTAAATCCCCTCTGTGCACTACCTCAGAAAATGTACTGACGTGAAATTTCCAAATAATTCTCACTGCCATTCTCTTTTCCTGTCTCTCCCACAATACCCCTTAGACACATTTGTATTATATTTAATTTGGAGTAGTGCCATCTTTTTCTAGCTAGCTTACCTTAATCTCATCTGCTCTTGGCTTCCCCCTTCATCCTACTAAATCCAACCTACACACACACTGAGCCCATTCGTGTGGGCAGTTCCTGCTTGAGAAAATCACATACCCAGCTGAACATGCTCCCACAAATTCCTTTTGATTTCTCTCCCCAAACTTGCTTATAGGCAAGGGTCTTTAATGGTCAAAACATTTTGCTATTGAGATTTCTCAAGAGAACATGGCACTTCCCTGAAGGAAGCTGATTTGGGGACTAGAAGACCCTCAGAAGCAGCCCCATTTGTTTTAGAGAACATTGTGAAGAGAAGCCTCAATCACCCTTTACTAACTACTTCATCTTCAGAAAATGGATTTTTAGTCCATAAAGGGAAGAAGAATTTCTACCTTTTTGGGTTACTAGAATTTCATTATAATAAAATAAATTATATGTGAAAATTACTGAAAGGAGTAAAGGGCTCAAATAATTGTTTCATAAATGAATGGTAGTGGGAGAGTATGTGATTTGGGAAAGATAGTACTTTTTGACCACATTCTAGAAACTAATTATAGTTTTCCTTATATCTTTTTTTTTTTTCAAAAAGTTTAGTTTTGAAGATACTGGGAGGTGGAATAAGTGAATTCTAATTGAAACAAATATTAGAGAGAAGTGAAATTGCTCTGAAAGTTAAATGGGAAAAATAATCATTACCCCGTCTTTTGCTGCAATTTCTTTTTACCTTTGTGGTCACAAAGGGAAGTCGTATTGTCCTGAAATCGTGCATTACCATCCTGACAAAGACCTTGGTTCCAAGACAATTACATACTCTCTGAGGAGTCCATCACCAAGTGATAATGAGGTGTGAACACATTCCTCAGAAACCACAGACATGCCAAAAGGGCAATTTAACACCTCTTCAAAAGATAGATGAGATATGAATTATTCATAATGAGCTCAGGCCAGACTCTGTGCACAGCCCAGTTGGTGGATGGACTGGAGTGCTTCTATCCCACCTGAAATTTGAGAATCTGCTCCTCAGGCAAAGGTCACAATCTTTAATCTATTTAATCCTCTTATAGCAGATTGCTAAGAGAATTCTCTCCTTCTCTCATTTCATTATTGCCTTTATTCTAGCAAGGGTTTCTCTCTGTTGCCTGTGTGTGAGAATGTGTCTCGTGCACACTTTATGTGGACTTCACACACACACACGCATGTGTGCACAGAGGGTGTGAAAAATGTATACGTACTTTTAAAAAGGAAAAAAGTATTAAATCTGTAATATTCATGTCACATTTGACTTCTGCAATTACAAGGGGTGCTCAACATCCCTTGAATTCATCTTTTGTTAGTGGTGTGCATTCAGTATTATGATTTTAATAGTTTTTTTCCTGTCTTAAACTGTGATACATTTTTTGGCACCCACTATTTATTTATTTTCTTCTTCTTATTTTTAGTGGTAAGATAGGATTTTTATTAGACAGAAAGGAATACAGAAGAAGTAAAAAGCACCAGAGCTTCTGGAAGGGGGAAAGAGCTAACTGGCACCCTCTTTATATATAGTGTGTGTGTGTGTGTGTGTGTGTGTGTGTGTGGACACTGGAACCCACATATCAGTAACCATTTTCTGCTCTGTTTTTTCTTTCACTCTTTATGTCTGCCTATTGCACACTCTTTTGTCATAATTTCAATATATAGGAAGATGATGCAACTGAGTTAAAACAACACTCTTCATTTCTACCAGCCTGACTGGGTTATGTCAGAATTCACCTACAGGGCCCTGGAAGGATGGAAGCAGCTACCACCGGTTGTGAGGTAGCTGAGAGTTGCAATATCTCATGGCTCAGACCCACTTGAGCTCTAAGGAATCACGAGGAAGCTGTCCCTTCTCCAAACCAGTGTTTGCCAAACAATTTTAAGGAATTCCAATGATGCTGTGACAATTTAAGTTCCTAAGGTTCTTTTCCAAATGAAGATCTATTTTAGATAATTATGTAAAATTATTCATTTACTTCATGAATAACTTTCCAGAATAGAAAATTCTATTTTCTTATCCCTTCAAATCATATGCTTACCTTGTGTGGTGTCTTTTCTTTTGCAAAATTGATAAATAGGGTAGACTACATATTGAAAGTTTATCAGGATGACTAGGAAGAACTTTCATATTTCTTTTACTTGGGTCTGACTATTATAAGGAATTCTGGAGTACACATTGGGCAAAACATTTTATCTTTAGTAATGTGTAAAATTGAACAGCATTTTCTTTTTTTTCAGACACATTATTTTAACGCTGTTACATCGTGCCAAATCCATTTTGAAATGCTCAAATTTAAACTATCTTTAATAAAATAGGTAGAAACAGATACAGAAAGAAGATAGGAAAATAATAGCTTAGTGACATAATGAACTAGCTCTCAGATGAGAAATGCAAGCTCATGTTGCTATGCTCAGAGCTACTTTTGACCAAGGACAGTCTGACTGGGGGGACCTTGTAATTCGAAGATTATTCTTTTTTAAGCACCAAAGGAAGGAAGAACACTTCATCTTTCTCAGCTGCACCACTTTTAATAAAAGGATTTGTTCTGTAAAATTTGGGTTCAATCAAAAGGCCACATTCAAGGATCTAGATGTAACCTCAAGGGTGCAGATTCCCCAACCTTCCAATTAAAGACATCATCAATTTTAGGAACACTATCATTCAAACAGTAATTGCGGAGGGAAACATAAAGCACTACCAATTAAATACACATAGCAATTACATTAAGCAGCAGAACTTCTGAAAAAGTTCTTTAGTGAGAAAATATGAATCTTAGCATTAAGAATATTGAGATGTGCTACAAGTTTGGCTATTTTATTGAGATTTTTCCATTGTGATTGTTTTTAAATCACATATGTTATTTTATTGTCTAAAATTTTTAAAGATATAATTTTAACAATAGTTTTTACTTTTTCATGTTTTCTTGGCTTTTCTTCTTTCTAATCCATCTTCTTACATGGTAGATCTTTAATTGATTAATTTGCACTCATTTTTGTTTAATTAGAAAAACAGCTAAGAATACATGTTGTGTGTGGGTAAAATATTTCCCAAATTTTAAAAGATTTGACATAAAGCATCTTTACTGCTGTTTTATATTCATTTATTTATACATTTGTTTAAAATAATAGGTGTCCATATTCCACACGGCAGGCACTATGCTAAGTGTTTAGAATAAAGTGAGAAGCAGAAATGAGATTTGACAGGCAGTCTGGTAGGGCATATAGCTATTAAAGGAATTGTCACACAAAATATGTAAAATTGAAAATGTGATGTGTTACACAGCAGAAATATATGGTGCTTGGAGGCCTCTATGTATTAAAATGTACCCATGGGATTTAATTTGTGGAGGTGCCTAAGTGATGACACAGAAATGCCAGTGCCATTGAAAGAATCAGCTGCATTCACCCCAGGGGCAGGCCACAAGTGCAGGGCCTGGGGAGGCACTCAGGTGGGGGAGTGAGGGAAAGGGCAGCCAGAGCATTCCTCTTGTTACAGAGGAAACATGGGTAGGGTAGGAGAACTGCTTCAAAATGCCTCCTTCTAATAATGTTGGTGGACCTTGGGCTATAGGGGTGGTCTCTCACCCCTGGTTTGATTTAGGTTGATTTTGATTTTCCTTGACAGATTTCTTGTTATTAAACTATTCATTTCTTGAATATTCTTTCAACTATCAACTGTCTGGTACAAATAATCCAAATACGTTATTAACGATTTAAAGTCTAAAAGTGAAATGGGCCTAAGGTTTTCTGTTTTCTTTTTTTAAACATCAGTGTGATAAAACCTAAGGTGTAAGAAATAGAATTAACTATACAACTGACTGCAACAGTTTTTGAAATACAAGGGTTCTTTGTAAGTTGGAAAACAGTAAACCTTGGAAGAAATTGCTTGTGAGTGTGTATACATCTGTATATACACATACATATATACATATAGATAGATATTTGTGTCAAATGAAGGTCTTTAACATTTTAATTGCTTTGAACTTTTTTGTCTATTAATATGTGTTCAAAAACAATGATTTGAATTTTTTTATTATCTGGCAGTTATGTCTGCTTTTTTTATAGTTCCGAAACTTTTAAAGTTTTATATTCTGATTGTTTCTATATTCTGTATTTTTTTTTCTTGAATAGTCTTTCCAGGTTTTTCTCTTATTAATCTACTTTTTACAATGTTTTGTTTTAACTTTGCCTTTTGTGTTATCTCTTCTGAGCATGGTTACACTCTTTATTTCATCATTTTCTTCCCTCATTTTTATTATGACTTTGCTGCATTCTTTGGGGCTGATTTTGTAGTTCCTATTCTACTTTTTGTGTTTAAAGATTTGCTTATTGCTTTTTTAATTTGATTTTTTTCTGACAAATGTATTTAAAGTTGTATATTTCACTTTAAAAACTGCTTTAATTCTGCACTTTGTGTTCATTTTTACTAAATTCCAGTTGTGTGTGGTTTATAAAATTTTTTAAAATGATTCTTGTTTTCGTTATTATTAAATCATAACTGTGTACATTGATGTATTTATGGGGTTCAGCATACTGATTTGATACACAGTGTGAAATGCTTACATTGAATTAAGTAACACATCCATCACAATTATACATTTTTCCTAATAGTTTTGAAATGTACCATTCAACCATGCACATTAAGTGAGGTTTCCCATCCCCTCCCCCTCTCTCCTCTTCCCTTCTACTTTCTCAACTATAGTTATGTTTTACTATTCATATGAATGTGTAGGCCATTGTATATTGATTTCATAGTAGTATTGAGTACATTGGATATATCTTTTATTCAATTCTTGAGATACTTTACTAAGAAGAATATGTTCTGGCTCCATCCAGGTAAACAGAAAAGATGTGAAGTGTCACATATCTTTTTATGGCTGCATAGTACTCCATGGTGTACATATTCCACAATTTGTTAATACATTCATGAGTTGATGGGCACTTGGCCTGTTTCCATGTCTTGGCTATTATGAATTGGGCTTCAATAAACATTCTGGTGTAAATGTCTTTGTTGTAAAATAATTTTTGATCATCTGGGTATATACCAAGTAGAGGGATTGCACAATCAAAGGGTAGGTCTACTTTTAGTTCCTTGAGTGTTCTCCAAACTTCTTTCCAAAAAGATCATGTTAACTTGTATTCCCACCAGCATTGTAGAAATGTTCCCTTTTCTCTACATCCATGCCAACATCTGTAGTTTTGGGATTTTGCCATGTGGGCTAATGTTACTGGAGTTAGATAATATCTCAAAGTGGTGGCTCGGCACCTGTGGCTCAATCGGCTAAGGCGCCAGCCACGTACACCTAAGGTGGCAGGTTCGAATCCCCAGCCCGGGCCCGCCAAACAACAATGATGGCTGCAACCAAAAAATGGCTGGACGTTGTGGCGGGCGCCTGTGGTCCCAGCTACTAGGGAGGCGGAGGCAGGAGACTC
>CAUYQV010186240.1:0-19420 GCA_963574575.1 Galagoides demidoff
GTCTCCCCGCATGTAGGGAATGTCCCCGTGCCAGACAGAGTGCCTTTAGCACCTGCTCCAGTAACGTGAGTTACAGAACAATGAAGCGGGAAGAGAGAAACCACAGTGAAATGAAAACGGTATTTAAAAGGTATTAAAGGAGCAACTGAAAGTCCCACCAGACTTTTCTCCCCCTCAGACCTCTCTCTGAAGCCCTGGAGCTGTGTCGTGTCCCCACCCTGGATGACCCTCACACCACTGCTGGGCCACACGTGGGCGCTTCAGTTTCCCAGACGGCAGAGGCCTGTCCTGCTGCCCCGGCACCCCCGAGTCCAGCAGCACCGCCGGCCCCTGGGAAGCCTCTGCTCCAGACCAGTGATTTTCAACTGGTGTGCTGTAGGAGGATCTTGGGTATGTTGAGAAAACTTTTAAAGGTCATGAATTAAGTTATTTTTGAAAGAAGTTCAAAGTTCATTAAGTGTATTCTTTTTTTTAACTTTTTTTTTGATCGACATAATTTAAGTGTGCCATGGAAGTGTGCTGTGAGATTAAAAAGCTTGAATGACACTGTTCTAGACACGTAAGGATTGCCTGATGATAAAGGTGGTGTGTGTCAGTGGCAGACAATTTGGAAACTGCCAAGCTGCCGACTCCATTTCCAGAGCTACTGTTCAGGTCAACTGTGTGCCCCCCCAACCCACCCGTGCGGCACTCTGCTTATAACTGACTTTGCACCTTCATTTCTGGACTAGAGGTTTGTTTCTTTGTAATGATTATTATAAAATTAACTCCTTCTGGCCGGGCGGGGTGGCTCACCCCTGCAATCCCAGCACTTTGGGAGGCTAAGGCAGTGGGTTGCTTGAGTTTAGGAGTTCAAGACCAGGCTGAGCAATAGGGAGACCCCTGTCTCTACTAAAAATTACTACTAGAATTTTTTAAAAAATTACTACTAGAAATTACTACTACTTTTCTCTACTAGAAAAATTGAGGCAAGAGGATTGCTTGAGTCCAAGAACTTGAGGTTGCTGCTATAATGCGTGACACTCTAGTCAGGGCACCACAGTGGGACCCTGTCTCAAAGAAAAAAAACAAAAAACCCTCTTTCAATGGACTTTGTGTGTGTGAGAAGTGTTCTAATTGGGTGGTATTTCTTTGCAGTCATAGCAAATACGAGAGTCATAAACCTCCAGCAACTTGATTGACCTAAGGTGGTTGTGCCCACCTCCTCCCCAGAAGGTGGCTGGGGATGCTCCCATGCTGAGTGGGATGACGTATTATACACCAGGCAGGGAAGCAAGTGCCACTTTTGCTCCTAAGAATGATTAATGTTGGCTACCATAGTGTTGGCAGACTTGGCCAGAGAGAGGAGTGTGCAGGGGCACACACGTGGGTGCAGAAATCCAAACTACTGGAGGCTGGACGTGTCTGCCCAGGGCTGGCAGCAAGGCCCGATGGTCAGGTGGACAGCAGAGCCGCCCGTGACAGGCAGCAGCCTCTTGTTTTTCCTGTTGGTCCTTTGAAGGACCAGCAACCAGGCCTTATGTCTGAGTTTAAGGAGTCATTTTGTTTTTATTTTTATTTATTTATTTAGAGACAGAGTCTCACTTTATCGCCCTCGGTAAAGTGCCATGGCATCACAGCTCACAGCAACCTCCAACTCCTGGGCTTAGGTGATTCTCTTGCTTCAGCCTCCCCAGTAGCTGGGACTACAGGCACCTGACAGAATGCCCGGTTATTTTTTTGTTGTAGTTTTGGCCAGGGCCGGGTTTAAACCCACCACCCTTGGTATATGGGGCTGGCACCTTACCCACTGAGTCACAGGTGCCACCCCATTTTGTTTTTATTTTTATTTATTTATTTATTTTTTGAGACAGAGTCTCGCTATGTTGCCCTCAGTAGAGTGCCCTGGTGTCACAGCTCACAGCAACCTCAAACTGTTGGGCTTAAGCGATTCTCTTGCCTCAGACTCTCAAGTAGCTGGGACTACAGGTGCCTGCCACAACACCTGGCTATTTTTTGGTTGCAGTTGTTAACTGGCTCAGATCGGGTTTGAACCCGCCACCCTTTGGTGGATGTGGCTGGTGCCATAACCACTGTGCTACGGGCGCCAAGTATTCGGACTCCTTTTGAAACAATGTCAACCCACATTTCTATTTACGTATTTGGTGATTTTGTGGCTATGTCCTAAAAATCAGATGGTTGCTGTTTTCTGAAGTGTGAGTACCATATTCATAATTCTACAAATACGGGCTCAGCACTCCCTCTGTGCTGGGCTCCCTCATAGACACGGGGCACCCATCCTTGCCCTGCAGGGCTCCCAGTCCTGTGGGAGACAGAGACCCAGGGGTGGACTCATCCCTGCAGGGAGATGTGAGATGTGAGCCAGGACAGAGTCAGGCTTCAGGATGGTGGCGTCAGAGCAGTGAACACAGGAGATCAGCGGGTAGAGGAGCGTGGGGGAGCGGGGGGAGCATCTTGGGGCGTGCTTCCAGCAAAGGGGCAAGAACAGGCGAAGGCCTGAGGACAGAAACAGCCACGTGCTCCAGCTGCCGGGGCGGCTCCAAGACTGCTTTGTGTGGCCTGCTCTGTGCTACGTTCTCCTTTATAATTAGCTGTCAGCATTTAAGTACTGAGAGGTTTCACACTAAATGTAAAATCAAACCAAGCCTAGATTCTAGGTCTCTAAAAAAAATGTGGCATCTGCATTCCCCCTGACAGCAGTCAGCTGGAGCCGTGCCCCACTGCACATGCATGGGGCTGACAGCCTTCCTGGCCCCCCAAGGCATCTGAGCCTGGAGCCGTGGAGTGAGGGGCCAGTGCCGAGAGGGAGCAGAGCCTGGCTAGGCAGGGGGTTTCTTGTCCTGTGGGCAGCAGAAAGCCCCAGGGCCTAAGCAGGTTTGCTTCTAGAAAGATGCCTCTGATTATAGCTTGGAGGATGGATTTGATGAGGCCAGACAGGAATCTGTTTGTAATAGTTCAGGGGAGGGGTCATGGTGGGAAGGTCAATAATGGCCCCCCAAGATGTCAGGTCCTTGTCCCTGGAACTTGTGAATGTTACTTTGTAAGTCCAAAAAGGACTTTGCAGGTGTGATTAAGAATCCTGAGGTGGGGAGTCTCCTGGATTCTCCATCTGGGCCCTAATTGCAACCACGTGTATCCCAACCAGGGGGAGATCTGACATGGACAGCACAGGAGGCGGTGATGTGATCACAGACGCGAAGACAGGAGTGACGTGGTCACAGGCCAAGGAGCACCAGCATCGCTGGAACTGGGAAAGTGGTGGGACAGATTCTCCCCGGAGCCGGTGGAAGGACAGTGGCTGTGCTGACGTGTGGACTTTGGCCCGCTGGTACTGAAGTCTGGTCTCCAGAACTGTGAGGGAGTAAACGTCTGCCGTCGGAAGCCATGGAGTTTGTGGCCACTGTGGGAGCAGCGTCAGAGAGAACCAGGAGCACAACCAGACCAGGGGCTGAATAGACATGTTTGGTGAAGGATCAGCAGCCTCCGAAGGGGACAGCCAACTGGACGCTGCTGAAGGAAGTGTGAGACTCAGCCCTGTGCAGGAGAGGAGCCCGGGAAGCAGAGAAAGGACACAGGCGGAGCAAAGCGGGGAAAGGTGGATCGTGGAGCTGGCAATCGCAGGTCTGCTGGGGATCCCCCAGGATCATGCCAACCTCCAAATCGTCCCTTGAAAGGGCAGGAAGCTGGGGACACAGAAAGCAACTGCTTGAGGCTTCCAGGTTGCTGGCTTGGACAAGTGCTGGGTGAGGAGCCTAGGCAGGCTGGCCCCAGGCACAGTGGAATCTTTGGAAGCCACCAGAGAGGATAAGACAATAAACAAGGCCAACTCCTTCCAGGAGAAGTATAGGGCACAGCTGGAAGGGAGGCTTGGATAAAAGAAAGACTTTTTAAAACCATTATTCATTCCATCAGTCAGTCATCAAACATTATCTGAAGCACTCACTCTCTCTGAGGATATAGCAGCCAGCAAAACACAGAAGGCTCTGTCCTTCGCAATCAACAAAGCAAACAGACCCCTTCACAAAAGGAGAAGATATTTGCATGTAACAAAACTGGCGAAGACCTAATAACCAGAATCCACAAAGAGCTCAAGCAAATCAACAAGAAAAGAGCAAACAACCCCCTTCATCATTGGGCAAGAGACACAAACAGAATCGTTTCCCAAGAGGACAGATGAATGGCCAACAAACGCATGAAAAAATGCTTATTGTCCCTTATCATCAGAGAAATGCAAATCAAAACCATTTTGAGATATGACCTAACCCCACTGAGAATAACCCACATCATGAGATCCCAAAGCTGCAGAGGCTGGTGTGGGTGTGAAGAGAGGGGAGCAGTTGTACACTGTTGGTGGGCTGTAAACTAATACAGCCTGTATGCAAAGAAGTAGGGAGAATCCTCAAAAACTAAAACCTCCCATTTGATCCTAAAATCCCATTTCTAGGTCTCTCCCTAGGGAAAAAAAAAGATTATTTTGTCAAGAAGACATTTGCGCTCAAACATCTATAGCAGTTCAATTCACAATCACAAAGATGTGGAAACAACCCAAGTGCCCACCAACCCATGAATGGATTATACTATAAAAAGATGGAGACTTTGGGGCAGCATCTGTGGCTCAAAGGAGTAGGGTGCTGGCCCCATATGCTGGAAGTGGCAGGTTCAAACCCAGCCCCGGCCAAAAAAAAAAAAAAAGATGGAGACTTTGTATCTTTTGTATTAACCTGGAAGGATAAAGTATCTCAAGAATGGAAAAGCAAGCATTCTGTGTACTCAATACTAAACCAGTAGATTAAGAGCTAACGGCCCACACGAAAGAAAAATACAATCAAGAAGGGGGTGGGGGTTCGGTTAGTTCCCACCTAACACAATGTAGGGGGATGAGGCACACCTCCCGGGTGAAAGACTCAAGTACAACTTGGACTTGACTGTATAAACATGAACAAAGTAACCTAATTGTATGTACTCTCATATTAATGGGGGGCAGAACTCTGTCCTTGAAGAGCAAACATTTAACAACAACAACAAAATACATAATTTCAGCCAGCAATAACAAACAGGAAGAAATAAGTTAGGGTGATATGATAGAATGCCACAGGGCTACTTCAGCCAGCCTGGTTGGGGAAGGCCTCTCTGAGGAGGTGACAGTGGTGCTGACTCCCGGGTGGTAAGAAGGAGCCGGCTAGGCAGAGAACTGGGGGAAGGGGTGTCCGTGCAAAGGCCCTGGGGCAGGTGTTCAAGGGGAAGGGAGGAAGCTGTGTGGCCGGGGCAGTGAGATAGCAGCCAGTGGGGCGACATGGCCAGGAGGCCACTGGGTCCTGTCTCCTGGCACCACTGTGGGAAGCCATTAGGCCTTCTGAAGTGGGGGTGACACAGTCCGATTTATATTTTTAAAACATCACCTTGGCTTTTGTGAGGAGATGGACTCAAAAGGGAAAAGAGGAAAGACATGGAGGCCAGCAAAGAGGCCGTCATTGTCATTGTGGAAGCTGGGGACAGTGGGAAGCTTCTGAGCACAGGTGAGCAACACCCGGGCAGGCCTGTCTGGTTTCTCGGTTGTCATCACTCTGGGATTAAAATGACACAAAGGACGAAATTCCCATTTCTGAGGTTGTTGTGCCCCGACTGTGGTGTAATGTGTTGTATTAAATAGAGTGGAAACTTGATAATTGCTTGGCAGCACTTCCCAGGTGATGTATTCTATCAGGTGTGTGTCGTTAACAGGTATATACTTGTTTAGGACGACTCAGTCAATTACTTAGCTGTTTTGATTGGGCCTCGGAAAAGGTATCTTAAATAGGGGTGGACTTTCCACAGCTCAGACCATTGCTATGGATCTTTCAGAGTCAAGTGCTTCCAGGACAGGTGGAGAAGGCCGGGCTGGGAGAGGACCTGTACCTGGGGACAGTTGGTTCCTGCAGCCCAACCCTTGCCAAGGCCTCCTGGAGGACTGATTTGAAGGGAGACTGGAAGGCGGCTCTTCTGCTGTTGTGGTGACTGGCTGGGACCCCTGGGTGGGCATGCATAGCATCACGGGGACCTTGGGTGAGGGTGGTTGTCTCGTGGCTTCGGAGCTGCAGCCCAGCCATCCCTGCCGTGACACTTCTGAGAGGCCCTCAGGATGCTGCTGGCAGAGGGCGGGCTGCGGGGAGGGCAGTGCCGTCTGTTTGCCTTCTGCCCACAGGTGGAGAAAAAGGTTGGAAGGCCACGCTCCGGAGCTGTGCTCTGGGAAGGTGTGGGCTGTCTTACCCAAGACCCCAGTGACCTCCAGGAAGGTTTTGGAGAATGGACTGTTTATTCTCTGGACTGGGCTACGGGGAGAGATGTGCATTCGCCAAGTTCAGCACAGACAACGTGGGGTGAAGTGGCCGGATCGCTGCTCCTTCCTCCTCTGACTCTGGACCACTCTCAGCAGGTCTCCTGGGACGGGGGCACCTGAGAGAGAAAAAGTCCAGGCTCCACCTTTGTGAACCTTAGTTTCTTCCACTGTTAAATGGGAACAGCCCTGCCTGTCCTGAACTCAGTGAAGTGGAGGTAAGGACGGGGTGGGCCTGCCGGCAGGGACAAACTTGGGGACATGGTGCTAAGTGGAGGAAGCCAGATGCAGAATGACAAAAACTGGAGGATCCCATCAGGGAGGTGCTGGACAGGCAGGTCCAGAGACAGGATAGACATTGCCAGAGGGCTGGGGAGGGGGAATAGGAATTAGTGTTGGATGGGGACAGAGTTTGTGTTGGGGAGGATGAAGTTTGGAGATGGACAATGGTGACAGTTCCATGACATTGTAAATATGCTCAATGCCACAAAATGGTTGAAATGGTAAATATTTGGAGATGGACAATGGTGACAGTTGCATGAAATTGTAAATATACTCAAAGCCACAAAATGGTTGAAATGGTAAATGTTATGAATATTTTATCACAATTAAATTATTTATTTATTTATTTTGAGACAGAGCCTTAAGCTGTTGCCCTGGGTAGAGTACTGTGGCATCACAGCTCACAGCAACCTCCAACTTCTAGGCTCAAGTGATTCTCCTGCCTCCGCCTCCCAAGTAGCTGGGACTAAAGGTGCCCACCACAACGCCCCGCTATTTTTGGTTGCGGCCATCATTGTTGTTTGGTGGGCCCAGGCTGGATTGGAACCAACCACATTTGGTGTATGTGGCTGGCGCTTTAGCCGGTTGAGCCACAGGCACCGAGCCATATTTTATCACAATTGAGAAAAAACTCAGGCGGCACCCATAGCCCACTGGGTAGGGCGCCAGATACATACACTGAGGCACAAGCCCGGCCCAGGCCAGCTAAAATCAACAATGACAACTACAACAACAACCCCCCCAAAATAGCCAGGTCTTGTGGCGGGCACCCATATTTCCAGTTGCTTGGGAGGCTGAGGCAAGAGAATCACTTAAACCCAAGAGTTAGAGGTTGCTGTGAGCTGTGATGCCACTGCATTCTACTGAGGGCAACATAGTGAGACTCTGTCTCAAAAATAAAGAAAGAAAGAAAAGAAAAAAGGAAGCACCTTCTGATAAACCTGAATTGGAGTTTCTGAGTCTGCTGTTGGCATGGCTGAGCTGTGGCCCAGGCTGGGACCCAGCCACCACTCCAAGGCCACAAGAAATCGGAAGCAGAGGGTGGTAGCTAATTGTAGAGAGTCTGGAAAAGAGCTAAAGGATAACAAAAGTAGAACCCCATCACCACCAGTAATTCTCATGGTTCTTTATGTGTTTATTCTTTATAAGGTTTTATTTATTTATTTATTTATTTATTTTGAGACGGAGCCTCAAGCTATCCCCCTGGGTAGAGTGCCATGGCATTACAGCTCATAGCAACCTCCAACTCCTGGGCTCAAGCGAGTCTCCTGCCTCCGCCTCCCAAGTAGCTGGGACCACAGGTGCCCGCCACAATGCCCGGCTATTTTTTGGTTGCAGCTGTCATTGTTTGGCGGACCCAGGCTGGGGATTCGAACCCGCCACCTTAGGTGTACGTGGCTGGCGCCTTAGCCGATTGAGCCACAGGCGCCAAGCCTCTTTATAAGGTTTTACATCATTTTATACCTATTTAACTGATGGGTGCCTAGCCCTATATATATATATATATATATTTTTTTTTTTCCCTGTAGAGACAGAGCCTTACTCTGTCGCCCTGGGTAGAGTGCCATGGCATCACACAGCTCACAGCAACCTCCAGCTCCTGGGCCTAAGCGATTCTCTTGCCTCAGCCTCCTGAGTAGCTGGGACTACAGGCGCCTGCCACAACGCCCAGCTATTTTTTGGTTGCAATTCAGCTGGGACCTGGTTTGAACCACCACCCTTGGTATATGGGGCCGGTGCCCTACTCACTGAGCTGCAGGCGCTGCCCTATTTATATATTTTTGAGACAAAGTCTCACTCTGTTGCCCTGGATTGAGTGCTGTGGTGTCAAGTCTCACAGCAACCTCAAACTCCTAGGTTCAAGCTATCCTCCTGCCTCAGCTTCCTGAGTAGCTGGGACTACAGGTGCCTGCCACTGTGCCTGGCTAGTTTTTCTATTTTTAGTAGAGACAAGGCCTCACTCTTGCTCAGGCTGGTCTTGAACTCCTGAGCTCAGGTGATCCACCCACCTCAGCCTCCAACAGTGTACCTTTCGATGTTTGCTCTGAGGTGGCAGAGTGGTTCCTGGACAGGCTGTGCCCTTTGACACCCTTCTCTGGCTGGTGGGGTGCCCTTCCCTCAGCACCCAGCTGAGCCGCTGTGCCCTGGCACTGCTAGGGGTGGTGGCTGATTCCGTCCTGAGAGTGCACTACCGATTCCATAGGGTGTTTCTGGGATGCCCTGGAGCCATAAATACCAGCTCAGAAGGTGGACTGACCCACTGGAGCAATATTAGGGACCAGGGTGAGCTGTGCACTGTGGTAGTCTCATGAGGTAGCTCAGAAGGCTCTGCAGCCCCTGGTGGGGCCCAGTTGCCATCCGGCAGGTGTCATTTTTGCCTAGAGACTTCTGGATTCTTGACGATGCACAAAGAGAGAGAGAGAGAGATGCCTTAGAGGGATGGGAAGGGAGGAGAAGCAGAGCTGGAGGGCGCACCCCTGATCCCAGCACTCCTAGAGACAGTGCCCAGAGCAGGGTAGGCTCCAACATCCCCTGGTTTCTACCTCCTGCTGGCTCTGGCCCATAACTCCAGGTGACCTTGGATATGAGTTTCTGGCTCTCACTGTGCTTCAGTTTCCCCATCAGGAATAGGGTGCTGATAATACTTATTTCTGGACTCATGGTGGGGGTTAAGGTAATGGATGTCAAATACCAGGAGCAGCCCTGAGTCACAAAGCAGCACAGACGTGCCAACCACTGCCCTCTTGCCACTCGCAAGACAACAGACCCTCCTCCCAGCAGCTGAGTATCGGGACGATGTATTCAGTGCCCCGGGGACGGGGCTGGTGCTTCTGAGGGTCCGGGGAACCTGCCCCTCACCAAGAGGCCCTCAGAGCCTCCCCAAACCTTTCCTGTTGTGCTCGTGGCCCTCGGAACCCACCCAGCACTCCCAACGTCAGTTCTCCAGAGTCCCCACTGAGTTTGAGGCCTTTGCTTTCTTGGGGATCACCGTCAGCAAGTAGCCCCTCATCTTAATATATTCAGCAGACATCTGATAATTGTGATAACCCCGATGGGTGGCGAGCAGGGCAAATTAGCTAAAAGATGATTGATTTTTTTTTATGCGCAATTTTATCTTCAACCTTTCCTAGCAACGTGCTATGCCAGAGTAATAATTTCTTCTCCCAGGTATTTGCCGGTATCGAGATTGCACATCTATTTATGGTTGCCTGGAAGCCTCATAATTACAATACAGTCCAAGTGCCCATTTTCTTTCCCTGACTACAAATAGGGATCAATCGAATTTTAAATGACTGCTCCGGGCCTTGCTCCTGATCGTGACCTTTGTAAATGATTAGAGCTCACCACTGTTGCTGTCTGCCCAGAAAAGGCGAGCGGGGCAGAGCTGTCCAACTGGCATTTAATCTGGACGTAGGCCAAAGATATTCCAGGTGAAAACCGACAGTGAGCGGCTGGGAGAGAAAGGGCTTGTGGAACCTTCTCTTGGCTCCACAGATTCTCCCTTCGTGCCGCCTTCCCCTTGTCTATGTCCTGGGTTCTGCCGACGTCTGCTTGCCCTGGTGCCCAGGAAAGGGGCTGCTGGTCTCAGAACATCAATTTGGAAGTATCAAACCCGCACGTACACGTGATTTGCTAGCAAGAAGTTTGTTTTTGTTTTGTTTTGTTCTGAATCCTTGGATCGGATCTCAAAAGCTAACCTTTAGATCCTGAAGCCGAAGAAAGCTGCAGGGTAATCAATTCTTACCGAAGACGTTGGGACCAGGACTTGGCGGTGTGAGCTCCCTGTGACCGCCCACGTCATCATCAAAGCCGGGTTTTCTGGTTCCGGCTAGAACCAGCTGCAGCGGGTTGGAACTTTGAGGCCTCTGGTGCCGCTTGAGGGCTATTGCTGGACCCTGCCGCAGAGCCCCCTATTTCAGGGACGAGGGGTAGGGAAGTCTGTTTCCTAACAGCCCCTCTCAGAAGCGCCCCAGCCCTCTGCCACACTCCTGATGCATCCAAAGGCCGTGTGGCCGGCTGGACTGGTGTGTGTGGTAGAGCATCCTGTGTGTTGTCTGCTGGCCCTGCCTCAGTTTCTCTAACAGCTGCCATTGGAAAAGAGTCACCATCTTGGTCTGTGGTCAGGGTGTTAGTTGTGCCATTTAAATCCACTCTCATGGGCCTTGTTTTTCCAGAGGCTGATTCCATGCAATGGCAAAGGGTTTCCTTCTGGCCAGTCGTCTTTGGGCTGTCTGCTATGGACAGTCTCTGGGGTTCCTTTGAGAATCCCACTGCTGCCCTCTCCATCCTACCTCCCTGTCCAGCCAGTCCAGCTTCCCTACAACCATCCTCCTTGGCACCTGGGTGTAAGCTGCTGTCCTTTCTGCATCCCAGAACACCCTTTCATCACCCACCAACCTCCCCTGGGCTCCCCTCTGTCCAGCCCCACCTCTGTGCTGGCTTTAGCAGTGAAGGTACCCACTTAGCAAGTAGACCCTTGTTTTTGTATTTCCAAATATTAATTAAGTGCCCAAAGACCACGGCCCAGAGGGAAACATTTGGCTGTTGCATGGAGTAAGTGTTGGCTCACGCTGAGGGATAGGTTCCCAGGACCCCCACAGCATTAGCCCTGTCCTGCCCCGGAGCCCCTAAGTGCATCTTCACACGCACTGCGTCTCCTTGTGCTGCTCCCCAGGGAAATACCTTGTCTCCCTGACAACCCTAGATGCCTGAGGTCCCAGTATGTATTGGCGGCCACCTGCTCTTTTTTTTTTTTTTTTTTGAGACAGAGTCTCACTGTGTCACCTTCAGTAGAGTGCTGTGGTGTCACAGCTCACAGCAACCTCCAGCTTTTAGGCTTAGGCAATTCTCTTGCCTCAGCCTCCCAGGTAACTGGGACTACAGGCACCTGCCACAATGCCCCGCTAAGCCACCTGCTCTTGAAAAGCCACGAGCTGAACTCCCTTGAGCTCTGTGCTCTGAGCGGGGCTGGGATTCCCTGCCTGCCTGCATCCTCTGCCTAGACCTTTCTCCTGTGTGGCCTTAGAGATGCAGCCAAACCCACGTGCCACGTATTTCCTTTGTCTCCTCCCTTTATTGATAGAACAAGTGATCACGCTTCTCACAGGTCGGGGCTGAAGTAGAAGGGCTTTTCCAGTTGAGATAATTGGGTCCTAATGTACAGATTCTAATAAGCCCCAGTAATTCAAGCACAGAATATTTCATAATCCTTCTGTTAGGGCACATCCAGAGATTACAGTTTGAAGCAATTGATTTAATTCTCAAATACCACGTCAATCTGGATACATGAGACGGTTTTTGTGGGCTGTCGGGATGGGCTCTGAAATGCGTCCCTGGGCTCAGCAGCAGAGCGGAGCCTGGAGCCAGAATCCGTGGAACCGCCACGGTGCGGCATGGCAACGTCATTTGGCATTCGTCCCGGGTCTGGTCTGGGACAGTGAAGTGTCTGGACTGTTGACAACATGGGCATCCCTGTTTGCAGAGTTACCTTTTGTTCCCTGCCTGAAGAGCAGCGATCTGCCCATTTCGGTTTATTTTCCCACTATCTCCACGTGCACATGTAAGTGTTTTCTAAGATGCTTACAGTAGTGTCATGTTTTGCAGATGATGCATAACAGGAGGGTTTAGGTGAGAAACTTTACTGCGGAATCTGTTGCTCCTGGTAATGAAGGAAGCGCACCAGCGTGTCGTGAGGGCTGATAATTGATCCTACCACAGGCGACTCGTAGCTCTTGAATTTCACTTTTGTCTCGGCACATGGAATATTAGCAACTATTGTGATTAGGGAAATGGCCTGGAATTTTTTTGTTTTTGAGAGATAGAGTCTCATTCTGTCACCCTGGGTAAAGTGCCATGGCATTCTAGCTCACAGCAGCCTCAAACTCTTGGGCTCAAGCAATCCTCTTGCCTCAGCCTCCTGAATAGCTGGGAATATAGGCGCCAGCCACAACACCCAGCTAGTTTTTCTATTTTTAGTCGAGAGAGGGTCTCACTCTTACTCAGGTTTGTTTTGAACTCCTGAGATCAAGCAATTCACCTGCCTTGGCTTTCCAGAATGTTGGATTACAGACATGAGCCACACCCAGCGATGGCCTGAATTTTTAAAGTGTATAGTGTGCACTTAGCATCTCTATTTAGCCTCTGTGGTCATGTCACTTTTGCAGAGTTCTGCTGATCTCAATTGTGTGAGTTCTGACATTTAAATTCATGAAGTCATCCTAGGAAAAGTGCTACATACCTCACTGTTGAATATCACTACAGTCAACTTCGAGGCACTCACCTAGGGAGGCTATGCACTGACACCAGCACCTAGTCCACCCATCAGAGCAATGTTGGAGCTCTTTTTGTGAAATAGAGCAGTCATCATATGGCACACAAAGGCATGCAACAATAAAAATGAATGCTGCTCAACAAGACACTGCCACACATCAACTCAGATACAGCTATGAGATGCTGATACATCAAGGTTATGAAACCTTACTGAGTTGTTTGTATGGTGCTGCCAATATAAGTGCACAGTGGCAAGTACTCTAACTTAATTGTCAGCCCTCATAATTGTCCCCTGCCCAAGAACCTCCCGTGAAGAAGCAGGGGGTCTCCTCAGGGGCAGAAAGCATTCTCCCTAATTCTGACGTTCTCTGGGACATGTATTCAGGAATCTGTATCTGTAAGTGGTTGGTTGGCAGGTTGGTTTGCTTCTGAATTCTTTTCTGAGTCCTCATGCTGAGAAAGGAACAGGCAATGCCTATGCACCCCAAGATTCTGGAATATCAAGTAAGCAAACATAGCATATGATGGCATGCCCAGAACAACCAGCAGGGGCAAAACCAGCAAAGAAGATGACTTTTCATGAAGAAGAATTTAGTGATAGTGGGTAGAGCAAAACTGTTTCCTGAATGTGTCCCATGGAACACGCACGCTGCAGGAACAGCTGACAGGGAGCTACAGGGTAGAGGGGTGCTATTGTCAAATGGGTTTGGGACGTGCTCAAGAGAGGGATGTGATCTGTCCCTGCCATTCCAGCTCAGCCTCCGTCCCCTCTCACCTGCTCAAACGTAACAGTGCCTGCACCTGGTGTGCTGTCCTCCTCTGATTCTCTCCAACCCCCTCTCCCCACATAGCCAGGGGAAACTTCTTATAAGGTTATTTGATCATGTCCCTCCCTAATTTAAAACCAGCTAATGGTTTCCCACTGTGCTCAGAAGAGACTTGGGCTGCACCCAAGGCCTGCCTGTGGGAGCCCTGACTCACCTCGGACCCTTCCATCCCCAAGGGTGCAGCTACCCTGGCCCCTATTCATCCTTGGAACTCCTCAAGCCCTTCCTGGGCTGTTTCTCTGCCCAGAAACTTCTTCCCTCTGATCTTCACGGCCAGCTTCTTTTTGTCTTTCCGTGTCACTTGAACATGTGTTATTTTCCTCCCTAGCACTCAGAATGACCTCAGAAAGGATCCTGTTTATTTGCTATTTTATTGTCTCTTCCTGTCCGAATGTAAACTTCCTGAGGACAGGTTGGTGGCCTGGGCTGTCTCACTCATACTGACCCTTACATTTTGAGCCATGCCTACCATTTTGAAGACACTCTGCAAACACTGGTTGAGTAACAGAATGAACAGCAGGCATGCATTGTGTGTTTATCACTCACGGCCACCGGCACAGGTGAAAACGTCACACAGCATTTGGATAAACTGAGTAGAACTGCAGGACTCAGAGCAGCCAGGCATTATGGAAGTCTCACCTGCCATCCTCAAATCTGGGTATCTTGGGGTGGGTCTGTGTGACAGGGGCCCTTCCAGTCCCTTGGTCCTTACTTACAGATGCCTGCAGGGACCCATCTGCTTACTGCCCTGCTGGTTTGCAGTAGGCAGGGGCCTTCTGGGGTGCTGTTGCCCCACCACTGCTCTTGCCTCTGGGATTTTGTTCATCCTCCCTTTTCTAGCCCAAGCCCCCTAGGCATGAGCTTTCATTTCATCTAAATTACCCAAGAGATTAGGGACACAAGCACCCTTGAGAGGAAGCACCCACCCAGCAGAGCAGATGCAGGGCCCACAGTGGGTCTGAGCCTGGCTGCTGCTTCTCCACTGTGAATGAACCTCCTGTTTTTCCTGGCCTGCTGTATACTCAAGCCTGGAAATGTCTCCTAGATCCAGGCCTTCCTTCCAGCCAATGTGGTGTATCCACACGGCTGAGGAGGACCCCACCGTGGTGCCAGAATCCTAAGTTTCCCCACCATGAAGGGCGCTACCACGAGGGCATCCTTTTGGCCAGTGTGAGGACCCTGGCCTTGTCAGATAACAAGGCCACAGGGAGGTCAGCCTCTCACCTCATACAGGACCCCAGCCTGCCTCCCAGGCTCCTCTCTCTGCACACCTGCCCAACACCTGTGCCTGCCTCCCCCACACTCTGGCCTCCCTGGTGTCTTCCTCTTTGGCACCTCTGAAATCATTGTTCTCTAACCAGGGCTGACTGGTCTTGTTCTCCTTGAATCCTGCCTCTGGTGCCAAACCCTGTGGCTTCTGGCGGCCCTTCCCTGTCTCATCTCCGTGTCACCTTTCTCATTAGCTTTGCTTAGTCACGTCCTACACACACCGGACAGGAGAGCATGGTGGGTTATGGCTAAAGTCAGGCTAGCCCTCATTTCTGCAGCAGGGGGGATAAGTCAGTGTCATCAGGAGTTTCCCTTCTGTTTATACTACATTTTCCTAAATTTTATGCCAGGCTATAAAACAGGAACACTGACAATACCCACAAATCCATGAAAAGTGTCACTTGGCCCAAAGCCCTGGCAAGAGGAAGCATAAGATATGAAATGTAAAAGTTCTTGTTTGTGGAAAGGAGTTTCAAGACAGGCACCAGCACCCAGGAAAGGGGAAAATTGTGTTAGTTATAGAGGGGTCTTTGGCTGAGAGTTCCAAGGACTCTTCTGGCAAAAACCCTGGCCCCATAGCCTTTCATACTTAAGACAGTACCCACTAGACAAAGCATACTGTCCCAGTACTAAATCATATATTTGCAGTAATAAGATTAAGGCAAGATAGGCGTGCAGTAAACAGAATGTGTTGGGAGTTCAATCATGCAGTTAAAGAAAAACTATTTGGGCTCAGGACCTGTAGCAGAGTGGTTAAGGCACCGGCAACATGCACTGAGGCTGGCAGGTTTGAACCTGGCCCAGGCCAACTAAACAATCACAAATGCAACACAAAAATAGGTGGGCACTGTGGTGGGTGACTATAGTCCCAGCTTCTTTGGAGGCTGAGGCAAGAGAATCACTCAAGCCCAAGAGTTTGAGGTTGCTGTGTGCTGTGACACCAGGGCATTCTACCAAGGGTAACATAGTGAGACTCTGTCTCCATAAAAAAAAAAGAAAGAAGAAAAACTATTCGTTTTTTAACCTTGATTTTCTTGTTGAAGCTTTCTGCTGTGCTGTATTTTCTCAGGCCTGAGATTTCAATAAAAGCCGGTGAGGAATGTTGGAGGGGACCTCACCCTAGTCTCCTCTTGTGGCATGCTTGCTGGTGTTGGCCTCCCTGGGTCTCTCAGTTCAATGCAAATGGACTGAGCATGTGTTACTCACTTGTGTCAAGTTGCACTGACAGAAAATTACTTCCAAAAACACCTGGGGTCACCTGTGGCATTTGTTGTGCCCAACACGGGTGCTGGGCCTCTCTGAGAGACTAAGCCCTGACCCCTTCGCTGGGTCTGAGGGTGGTCTTGGTCAGAGAGGAGAGCTGGGCTCCTGGGTCTGGGGTTGGAATGTCACACCAGCTGCAGGGGCTCCAGTTATGTTGCTTTCTTTTCTTTCTTTCTTTTTTTTTTTTTGGTGCAGTTTTTGGCCAGGGCTGGGTTTGAACCTGCCACCTCTTGTATATGGGGCTGGCGTCCTACTCCTCTGAGTAGGTGCCACCCTAGTTATGTTGCTTTTGTAACTCGAGCACAGGAGATGCTCAGGGAAAGACGCCCTCACGGAAGTTGAGTTCACAATAATAAATTACAAAGCACCCGTGAGACAGTCTGCTGCAACAAGTGAAGAACTGGAAATAATAACACCTGAAAGAGATTCTAAAAGAAGCGTGTTGAACATAGAGAAATGGAGTGTGGGCTCAGTGCCTGTGGCTCAATCGGCTAAGGCACCAGCCACGTACACCTAAGGTGGCAGGTTCGAATCCCCAGCCCGGCCCTCCAAACAACAATGATGGCTGCAACCAAAAAATGGCCGGGTGTTGTGGCGGGTGCCTGTGGTCCCAGCTGCTTGGGAGGCGGAGGCAGGAGACTTGCTTGAGCCCAGGAGTTGGAGGTTGCTTATGAGCTGTGATGCCATGGCACTCTACCAGGGGGAATAGCTTGAGGCTCCGTCTCAAAAAAAAAAAAAAAAAAGAGAAATGGAGTGTGGATCACTTTGCTTTCTTGGTATGTTTGGAATCAAGTTATAAATTTTAAAGAGAACTGATGCCAGAGAGCAGTCGACAGTTTCAATGAAAACGCAACAGCAATTTTTACTAGAAATTAGAACCTGTAGCTGCTGACGCCCTCCCTCCCTCTCAGTCTGTCCTTCCTCCTTAGTATTCCATGCCGCGGAAACCCAGTCTGGACTCCCACGATCACCGCTGAATGTTACAGTCTTCATTTAAAACTCATAACCAAGATGACGTTATGTCTTGTCAAGGGGAAAGGCAAGAAGTTATTTCTCATGAGGATATAGGACAGGGATGGAGTTTCTTGTTTGCTCGATCAGAGGAAAGTGAAGAGACACAGCTGACTTGACTGTCGCTTTTGCTCTGTGAGCAGCAGACACTCAGTCTCCCCCGGGGACGCGATCCGTAAACAGAAACTGCGTCTCGCCACGGATTTCTGCTCACAAGTTTTTTTTTTCCTCTTTGCCTTTCCCAAGGCTTGAGCAAAGCCAGTCTAGCTGAGGATAAGTGAGTTATTTTTAGTTCTTTGACCGGTTTTCCATGAACTCTTTCCTTCCTTTGGCCTAAGGCCCACTGGCCCCTCAAAAGGGATTTCCCTACTCAGGTTGGTTGAGGGGAAGGGCCTCCGTCTGGCCTCTGTTCTCCATGACTGTCTCTTTCTGCTAGAGCCCTGGGCACCCCCAGGAGGCAGGAGGCCCTTACCCTCATTTATTGGGTTCTCTACAGGGTTGCTTTTCAAATGTCCTAAAGGTCCGTCTGGCTTAGCACAGTTAAACAGTGACCTCCAGACTCCCCTCCTCGTTGGTGACGGCCACCCATGCCAGAAGCCCTGGGGTCCTCCCAGACGCCCCTCCATCCTTTCCTCCCCCAATCACTGGCCCAGCCCTTGGGATTCTACCTCTCAGTGTCTTCCAAATGGAGGAGGTGTTTTTCCCTGGATGGGGTTGGGGCTGACTCGGAGAAGATCTGGCCCTAACATCAGCAGGTCCTTACTCAAGACTCACAGACAAGAAAAACTTTCCTTGTGAAGCTGCAGCCTCCACTGCCAGTCTCAGCAGCGTCCCTTGCCCAGCTCCCAGCTCTGCACGGAGCAATTGTGCAGAAATGTAACCTGAATGGAGACCCCCCACCCCCACCCTGCACCTTGGGCTCTGTCCTTTCCTTGCAGTCAGATACAAAGACACAATAGTGCGTCAGAAAAGAATGAACTGGCTCAGCACCCATAGCTCAATGGCTGGGGCACCGGCCACATACACCGGGGCTGGTGGGTTCAAACCCAGCCAGGGCCTGCTAAACAACAATGACAACTACAACAACAAAAATATAGCCGGGCATTGTGGTGGGCACCTGTAGTCCCAGCTACTCGGGAGGCTGAGGCAGGAGAATCGCTTAAGCCCAAGAGTTGGAGGTTGCTGTGACGACATAGTGAGACTCTGTCTCAAAAAAGAAAAGAAAAGAATAACCCCCCAAAGGTGATAATTCCAAATTCTCCCTCGCCCTGGTTTTCCTCCTCGGCTCATTTATCACCTGAGCAGCAGAAGAGATTGCCCAGATCAGTTCTCCTGCCCTTCCTTGTGGGGGTGGAGATGATCCGAGAATGGACACAGAAGTGACCTTTGGCTCCCACACAGGTGTATTTCTGTCCCTGCCTCTCCTCGTGAGAAGGTCAGCCCCCTACCTGGCCAGGAGAGAAGCAGGGAAGATGATGAGAGGCAAAGGTGTCCTCAGGGGAGAAATCCATGCGTCTCCTCGTAAGGGGGCAGCTGGCCGCCTTCCCAGCAGGATCAACTCCATCCCGCCACTCTGGGGCATATGTGTTTGATTATTATTTCCACTTGAGGTGCTCCAAATGTTGGTGGTCCAGTTCAGTGGTTCTCAATCTTCCTAATGCTGCAGCCCTTTAATACAGTTCCGGTGGGTCGCGACCCACAGGTTTAGAACCGCTGGTCTAGTTCCTCCTGTAGAGGACGCCAAGAGACAAATGACCTCTAAGCAAGATGATTTACTGCTGAGGGGTACTTGTCCGCAGACGACTTGTCCACAGGTGCTCCTTATGGAGAAGGAGCCCGTGCCCTCAGCCCCTCAGCACGTATGTAGTCATTGGTAATTACTCCCCTCACCTGTATCATTCCCTTTCAATAAAAGGCTGGTGCGGAGGTTGCTCAGGGCTATCTGGAAAGTAAGGGCTAGCCCGCCTTCCACAAGCTTGTACTTCTAATCCACCTCTCGCCTGGCTCCTTCCTGCGCTAACCGAGACCAGGGCCATAGGAGCCTGACAGGTCGCAACATCCACCCTGTGAGGTTTGCAATTAAAAAGAGACCTAAATATCAAGGCAAAGCCATAAAACTCCTAGAAGAAGACATGGAAGAAAACCTGGAGGACCTTGGACTTGGCAATTTTAATACAATACTCCC
>CAUYQV010186244.1:0-16471 GCA_963574575.1 Galagoides demidoff
GGAGGCGGAGGCAGGAGACTGGCTTGAGCCCAGGAGTTGGAGGTTGCTATGAGCTGTGATGCCATGGCACTCTACCCAGGGGGATAGCTTGAGGCTCCGTCTCAAAAAAAAAAAAAAAACAGTATTGTTTCCACATTTCCCCTAAATATGATACTCTACGCCTCACTTAGCAAATTGTTTCCAAGACTTATTTGCAGTTGACCCTTGACCGACCCAGAGGTTAAGAGTACTGACTCCCTGCTCCATCTGGTACAGCTGAAAATCCCTGTGTTAACTTGTGACTTTCCTCAGACTTAAATACTAATGGCTTACCAATGACCGGAAGCCAATGGTCCATCAACACATATCATGCACAGTATATGTATTATATACTGTATTCTTACAATAAAGTAAGCTAGAGAGAAGAAAACGTTATGAAGGAGATCCTAAGGAAGAGGAAATACATTGACTGTTTGGTAAGTGGGAAGTGGACCATGCCGGAGGGTTCCATCCTCATCACCACCTTGAGTAGGCCGAGGAAGAGGGAGAGGAGGGGTGGGTCTTACTGTCTCAGGGGTGGCAGAGGCTGAAGAAAACCCACATGTAAGTGGACATGCCCAGTTGACATTCATGTTATTCCAGAGTCCCAAACATCCCCCTAAAGTCCCCCATACCTGGGAAAAATGGGAAATTGTAGCTAAATGTAGTTTATTTACAAAATTGTCATTACAAAATTTTACATTCTATATGTTGGCCTCCTCTCCATAAAATTTGGTAATGATTATTTTGTAAATAAGGGTGCTATAATTTTCCCTTTTCCTCTGTGTGGGGTGACTTCGGGGTAACCCTACACAGGGTTTAGATCATATGCATTGCGGCATGCAGTAGACTAAGGTCATTCTCCTTGTGTAGATATGATGCAAGTTCCTAATCCAGGCCCGTATCAGTGGATATTCGTGCTGCTGCCAGTCAGGGTTAACCGTGCTGCTGCACACACCCCATGCATCCAAAGCCCACTTTATCTACTGTCGTCGTGAGTGGCCTTATGGCTATGCTGAGAGCAAGAACTCTCTGCAACTGGGCTGACCGGGTGCAAATCCCATATCTGTCATTTCCATGTTGGGCAACTGAGCAAGTTACTCAGGGAACTCTGATTTTCTCATCCAGAAAGATGAGGACAAGGGCAGCACCTCTTGTGAGGTACTGTTGGGGGGATTAGTCTGTTCAGATACACGAAGCCCATGGAATGGTGTGCTGTGAAGCATTTGGTAGACTTATTTTGCTGTTGTAAATTGAGTGTAGGAGAAAGTGAGAATGTCGGATGTCACGGCCTCCCCTGCACCCAGGCTGTGTGGCTTTGACAGGTCACAGCACTACTTTGGTCCTTGCCTTCCTCAACTGGAAGGTGGGGTTGTCAGGATTACATGAGATGACGTGTGGCTGATAATAGAACTCTTCCCCCACACTTCCCTGTCCTCACCCTTGTGAAGTTGATAGGCACATGTTATCTATCGCCTTCTTGGATAAATAAGGAAACTGAGGCTCAGAGAAGTGGAGAAACAATTTGCAGGTCACACAGCATGTCAGAGGTGAATGGATGATGTCCCTGTGTTGGCTCCCAGGGGCCATTGGGTCCGTCTCCGGGGCCAGCTCCCCTTCTCCTGCAGACTCTACCCCACCCCTCCCTCCTGGCCTAGACTCCACATTTGACTACCCACCGTGTTCTTGTGCTGAGGTGGAACTGATACAAACAGTCACCCACGTGGCCTCTCAGAAACAGCCACAAATGCTTCTGTATCACGGCAACCACAGAATCAAAACAAGCTCATAATAAAAGATCAAAAAAGAGAGGGAGGTAGGAACCATCCGCCCCTCCACAAAACCAGCGCTGCTCTGATGATGCCTCCTGCTGGGATTTCAGTTGATGGAGGTTTGTCTTCAAACTTAAAGGAGTCCCCTCCCTCCCTAGGTCATTTTCCCTTAGCAGACTGTGGCTGGGAGCCAAGAAATGGGTTTTAAAATATACAGAGGACACAGCGTGGTGAGATCTAGAGGAGAGGACCCATCAGAGAGGAGGGGTGTTCTGGGGTGGCAGAGCACAGGGTCACCGTGTCATGCTGGAGCCTGGAATGGTTGGGCTTGGCTTTTTAAGCCAATGAGTGGATGAACATCAGCATCTCAACCTCTTATACTCACGGCTCAGCCTTTAGCACCTTGTAATGAAATCCCAGCAGGTAAGAAGACCATCTGGTCCAAAGGTTTCCAAACTTGTTTTTTTAAAGCAAAGAAGTGGTAACTTTGCACAAAGCGTCTCAATACATAAACAGGTAACAGAACATTGGGAGGGAAGTGGGGACCCTGGAATACTGTCCAGGGGAGCTCTCCACTTCACCTTCCCACCCACAGAAGCCCTCCAGAGGCCTCTAATGTTGGTGTCGAAAGGATCTTCAGACAAATCCAGCTGCCTCATTCAGAGATGGAGCCCTTATTAGCAGTAGTACTAACTGTTGTTATTCACTCTTAAACATGCCAGGCAGAGGGGGTCTGGGGCTCTACATCTGATAGGATCAACCCCCCCACAACCACCTAGTAAGGTATCATAGTGATCCCCACTTTTCAGGCAAGGAAACAAAAGTCTAGAAGGGAATGATCCCTACCCAAAGTCACCCAGCTGGTAAATGGTGAAGCTGTAATTCGGAGCCTAATGTGGCTAATTCTAGAGTTGTGTCCTTAACCACTTTATAGCCCAAAGAGGTTAAAGACTGTTTCATAGTCACATAGGAGCTGAGTCAGGAAACAGAGGTGGCCTCATGTGGAAGGAAACACATAGGGCTCATGGGACTGGAGGGCCAGGTCCATCGAGATATATATTTGGCACTTGTCCTGGGCATTTGGTAGGAGAATGAGTGGTCAGTGAGCATGAAGGGAGCAGAAGAGAAACCTTGAGATCACACTGAGGAACTTGGAACCAGGGAGCTATAGCAGGTACTTGAGCTAGAGAATCAAATCCTACCCTAGGCTTCACATTAGCATTGAAACAATAGGCCCAGAGTGTTTAATTCTTAATAATCACAGTGGTGCTGGACACTGCACTAAACACTATAAGTATGATCTTAATAATCATGAAACCTCCACAAGACAGATGATATTATTGTCCCCATTTTACAGATGAGATCACTGAGGCTCAGAGAAGTGAAGTGATTTGTCCAGGGTCACATAGCGGGTAAGGCAGGGAGGTGACACTTAAATCCAGGACTGGTTGACTCCCAAGAGTGCCTATGTCTATTAAGTGTGGTGAGGTGATGCTTCATAACAAACAAGCACAAAATCTCAGCGCCAGAGAAAAACAAATGCCTATTTAGCCCACATGTCTAATGTGGGTTAGCTGAGCCAGGCTGGGCTTGGCCAAGCAGCTCTGTTCTGATCCAGGTGTCTGTCTCTCATCCTGTCCTGGGATCCTTGGTTTAGCCTTGCCATTGTTCTCTCCTGCTGATGGCAAGAGTGCAAGACTGGGAGTGGAAACATGTCAAGTCACTTAAGGCCTAGACCCAGGGCCACCACACTTACCCCTGCCTCACTCTGTTGACCCAAGCAAGTCACAGGACCTGTGTCAAAGGGTAAAGATCTGTACTCTGTATTTTTAACGGGAGGAAATGCAAAGTTACTTGGTAAACGTGGGAATATAGGGAAAAATAAAGAATTCGAACCATGGGGCATTCCGCTATCATGCCGACATTCATTTGAAACACGGTTGCCTATTTTTTGATGCTCCATTCAAATGATGGAGCATAATTCTTCATCCCTTGAGCATGAGCTAGATTTATTGACTCCCTTTTAATGACTAGAACAAAATAGAAGGGATGGTGTGTAACTTGCAAGGCTTGCTTATAAAGACATGTGGCTTTCTTCTTGCTCAATGGAGGATCACCTATCTGGGGAAGCCAGCTGCCATATTGTGAGGATACTCAAGTAGCTCCATGGAGAGGTTTACCTGGTGAGTACCTGAGGCCTCCAGCGAGCAGGTGTGTGAGTGACTCATCTTGAAAGCAGATCCTCCAGCCCTAGTTGAGCCTTCAGATGAGACTACGTCCCTGGATGACATTGTGACTACAACTTTATGAGAGACCTGGAGTTAGCATTGCCCAGATCTATCTAATTCACTCCCGAATTCTTGACCCAATGAAACTGTGAGACAATACATGTTTGTTTTTTCAAGTTGCTGGCATTCTAAGGATAATTAGATATGCAGTAATAAGTAATGCAGTTGCCTAAACATTCTACCAACTTACTGCTGACACTGCAAGGCCCATTATAACAAGCAAGGCTTTGATGGAAGCTGCTTTGTCTTCTTCCCCAGAGAACCAGCATGATCCCAACAATTTACCAAGATTAGGGGACCAAAAATACTTGTGGCAAATTGTAGTTGTTAAGAAACATCTGTTCCTATGCTGCCCAAATTGGGCAGTTCTCAAAGGAATTAAAAATGTATCAGAGAGTAGGGATGGCTGAGTTGGGACTGATGCCAGCTTCCTGGCAGACTCAGCTGGTTATTTGGGCCCCTCTTCAGAGCTCAGGCAGGGAGAAGAATCAAAACAAAGATCTAAGAACCTCCTTAGCAAGGCACTACAGGCTGCATCCGGTTGTAGGGGTGGTACTTACACTTACTGCAACTCTTTTGTATGCCAGGTGCAGGAATGGGGGTCACTTAAAACCCCGCATGTGAGGTCCAAGGGTTGGAATGTTGAAAGACTTTGGCTTTAGGCAAGGATCAAGGGGTGAGAGGCAGTATGGAGAAGTGACTAAGGGACCATGGACGACCTGGGTTTGAATCCTGGCATTGATGCTTACTCTGTCTGAGGCTTGTAAGTCGCCAGTCACTTAAACACTTTGGGCTAGTTTCCTTGCCTGCAAAATGGGCATAGTAACTTGATTTATCTATGTGGTCAAGTGCATCAGGTCAGTGAGCATGAGAGAACTCTTTCCCTTCCCTTTACATTTTGTCAATCTTAGAATCCTTCCATTGTAATGAATTCCCTGACCACAGTGACTGGTTCAGGAATAGACATATGACCCAAGAGAGGCCAATCAGATGAATGTAGGGAGATGTTATTTCTTTCTTAAGGAAAGCCATCATAAGTACCAGATGAAGAAATCTTGTCTAAGACCTGGCAAGAGATAATGAAGCCTCATGACTATGATATTGGTTAGAACTATCCTGGATCCAGCCATTCCTGAAGCATATTCAAAAGTTGTCCTGGGTGTCTATATTAGTCAGGGTTCTCCAGAGAACTTGTCTAGGTATATGTTAGAGATACTGCAGGTTCACTTCCCAACCTCCACAATAAAGCAAATACTGCAGTAAAGCGAGTCATACAAATTTTTTCTTTTCTTAGTGAATACAGAAGTTATGTTTACACTATACTGTAGCCTATGGGTGCAATTGTATTATGTATGAATAATGCACATGTATTAATGAAAAATATCTTATTGTTAAAAACCGCTAATGATCCTTTGAGCCTTCATTTAGTTATAATCTTTTTGCCGGTGAAGGATCCCGCCTTGATGTTGATGTCTGCTGACTGATCAGGGTGCTGGTTGCTGAAGGTTGGGGTGTCTGTGACCATTTCTTAAAGCAAGATGGTAATGAAGTCTGTGCATCAATTCACCCTCCCTTTCAGGAATGATTTCTCTGTAGCTGGTGATGCTGTTTGATAGCATTTACCCACAGTAGCGTTTCTCTCAAAGTTAGAGTCAGTCCTCTCAACTCCTAACACTGCTTTATCAACTAAGTTTCTGTAATACTCAAAATCCTTTGCTGTCATTTCAACATTATTCCCAGAAACTTCAACAGGAATAGCTTCGATCTCTAGAAACTATTTTCTCTGCTCATCCATTAGAAGCAACTCCACATCTGCTCAAGTTTTATCACAAGATGGTAGTAGTCCAAAAGCCAGAAGGCTTGATACTCAGGAAGAGTTAATGTTTCCATCTAAGTTGGAAGGCAGGAGAAGACCAATGTCCTAGTTCACAGCCAACAGGCAAGGGTTCCCTGTAACTCATATAATTGTCAGCCTGTTTGCTCTATTTGAGCCCGTAACTGATTGGATGAGGACCACCCACATTTGGGAAGGCAGTCTGCTGTGCCCGGTCACCAATTCAAATGCTAATTTCATCCACTTCAATACATTCAGCATATTTGACCAAATATTATGGGCACCCTCTGGCTCAGTCAAGTTGGCACACAAAATGAATCACCACAGTGTCTGAGTTAAGTGATCTGATACCCCTCTCTATTTGTTTCAACTTGTAGAAACTTGCTTGCAATCAATTCCTGGTTGATAGAAATGCTTATTTCATAGGGATAGGGAAACAGTGAGTGAACCCTTTCACAGCACAGTGCCTGGGGGATAGCAAATGCTTAAATACTAATAATAATCTTTGAGGCATATTGTATAGAATGATCATTGGGGGCAAGATTTCCTCATTTTGTTCCCATTTCGCCTCACAATTCTGGAATCAGAAAATGCACTGACATTTCTCCTGCTTCCTCTATGCGTGTCTTCTCTTTGTCAGAGAGGGGGGTGAGTGGTCCTAGACAGATGGAACAGATGCTCTAGCTCATGGGAAAACTCCATATTCTAAGATGTTTGGCACAATTATCGATAAGCTAAAAGACAGGAACCTGGAGAATTCTCCCTCAAGGCTATGGTCTGGTACACAATCTAATCTCGAATGTCAAAAGCTGAACATTACCTCTGTCTTTTCTCTTTGCATTTTTTGTAATAAATCCCAAATGTCCCCAGACTAATGGATGCCTGGGGCGGTACAGATCAAAAGCTGTACTAACAGAAGCAAAGGGAAAAGCACACGAAAAAGTTTTAAGCTAGTTATCTCTGCAGCATATTTTCCTAAGCAGGGTGAATGTATTGGTTTTGAACAGCAGCGTCCGTTCCTAGGTGGATCTGTGCCTTCCCTACTCTCCAGAGGCTGTTAATCACTGTCCTTGGCCTTCCACCCCGCAGCCGAGGGCCTATGTTCAGGCTGAGCCAGGCCTAACACCCATTCCCATTCTCATGTTGTCTTGGACCTGAAGTGCACACGTGATCCAAGCAGAGGCTTGGGTTCTTATATAGATGCTGAGAAGGAGGAGGAGGGGGAGAGAGCGAGAGATAGGAAGAAAAAGAGGGAGAGAAAGGGAAAGAGAGAGAGACTTTTGGATTGTACACCATGGGAATGAGGCTTGGAACTGCCTGTAACCATCCCTCCTGGTTCGTAGAGAGCAACACCCAGAAGGAAGAAGAGAGATGGAGAGAGAATTAAGTGCCAGCCACATGAGCGCAGATCATGGATGCCTGCATCTAACTATGCCTGAAGGGAGCTAGAATGTCCCTATCTTGCTTTCTTCATTGAGTTCATTTGAGTTGAAACAATGATCTGTGCATGTTTCTCTCACTCCTTAAACTCACTTAAAAAGTGGTAAAGGAAACTACAGACATGTTAGTGCCGAAGAGTGCCAGCTTGGGCCAGGCTCGGCTGGGCTTCTAGATGCCAAGTGGCCAAGATTCCAGCGACCCTTTTATGGTCTGCCCCGGTGCCCCAAAGGACGGATTTCAGATTCAGAGAATTGGGAAGTGAACCCCAAACCATGACTCTGAATCTCAGTTTCCTTTTCTGCTGTAGATACTATTTTCTACTTCCTCAGACAGTATGAGAATTAAATAAGATTCTAGCTGCTGAATGTGAAGCCCAGGGTCTGGCACAGGGGAAGTCCCCCGTGAGCAGGAACAGCCTAGCCTCAGTCTCCAAGGATCTCAGCCTGCTGCTGCCTCTCCTGCATGACCCAGTTTTTTTAAAATCTAAATTTGGCCACAGGCCCAGGCCCTGACCTATTTTAGGTACACCTCTTTTTGTTGCAGTAAAAAGAGACCCAGACAAGTTACCTTAAAACAAGGGGTTTATTGTGGGGATGAATGAGGACAGGAACAGAAGGGGGTGGAGGCAAGGAAACCCTTAGGACTGGAGCTGTTTTGATGTGGAAACTCCTTTTTTTCCCTTTCTCCTTTATAAGGAAATTGTTCCACTTGTCCTTTCAGAAAGGGCCCCTTCCCAGGCCTGGGTATAAACAAACCCCAGGGAGGTACGAAGCATGTAGATGTTGAAGACTAAGTCTCCCCTGCATTGTAGGGGAAAATTGATTTTTTTTTTTTAATAATTTGGAATCAAGTTTTAACAACTCTTGGGACCATCTGGGCTACTGTGAGAAATGAATATTGGAATGGAGGGATGTGCCGAGTAACTTAATTTACCACATATTATTGTGGGGATGAATGGCCCATAAAGCAGGGCACTTTGAGAATGAAAGGGTCACTGTGAAGAATGGCATAGGGTATAATTATCCCTACAATGGACATAAACCGAGACTGTGCAGGAGAGCCAGGACATATAGTTTCCTAAGAGTACAGAGGCCTGGGAGGGAAGGGATGAGGGAAGTGGAGTCTCAGAGTAGAAAGAGGTCTGAGAGTATTGCTTCTGCCCAGGAATTGCCAAGTTCATGAGTCAAGCATTGGATGACTGGAAATGCAGCACACAGGTATCCAGGGACCGTGTTACATGGTCTGCTCTGTAGGTGACACAAGTATGGCTTGATCTAGAGGGTCAAAGGCTGTCACCAGAATCTTGTTTCTCTGTCTCTGTGCTCATGGAACTTTGCTCCATTTGCCACAAAGGCCCCTGGCAGCCCACAAGCCATCCAGAGGGAGGCCCAGGACCTCTCTGATCTTTTCGGAACCCCACCCTTGGATTCTTGAAACCCATAGGCAACCTCTGTATACCAGAAGATAGTGGAGAGAGTATCCCCCACTCTGATACTTGGAGGGGGCAGTAGTTTGAGCATTAGCACCCCCTCCCCAACCTGGTCAGTGTGGGCACTTTCCTGGGAAAATGTGATGCTCCTGGCATCATGTCTGTGTTCTCAGAGCTCAGTGCATGCTAGGAGCTTTCCTTGGCTCTCCCTACTTCCCCAGCTCTCAGCTTCCAGGTGACTATGCCTCTTCTTGACTCTTTCTTTATGCTCCTGGCTGATTCCTAGTGCTGACCCTTTACAATGATATCATCCCTTGCCAATGCTTAGCAATCTTGAAATAGCCTTTTTCATTCCCAAGGAAGGTCCTGAAATGAATGTTCTTGCCTGTTGGAGATTGTGGACCCTTTCATGGGATGTTCTCCTTATTCAGCTTACTGCCGGTCTCTTTTATGTGGCAACAGTGCCCCAGTTTTGCTAGAATGGGGATCTCTGCACTCACACTCATTCTCTATGCTTTCAAAGAGGTTGACTCCACCCCTGGAGGTGAGTAGTGAAATAAATCGCCTAAGCTAAGCCAACTGGCACATCTTGTCTCCCCAGCTTTTGGTTGGTGAAGGTGTGGATCAATCAGAGTCTGTGTGTGGGTCTGAGGTTCCTGGACAGATGAAGATGGAATGCAGGCTGCCAATGCCATTTTGGATGTGGTATCCAAACTTCAAAGAGGTCAAACTGAGAAGTGGAGATAGAGAGAAATGGGATTCCAGTGATAGCATTTGAGTTTCTGGATCAAGCCATACCTGAAGGTCTGCCCCTGGCCTGTTCAAACACAAGAGCCAATAGATTCCTTTTTCTGTTACCTGTTAACTGAAGATTAGGGCCTGTGGCCAAGAAGATGCTCAAACCAATTGTGAAGGGATAAACAAATTATGCAGCTGCTCATATAAGTTCTGGGCCTTGCCCTCTGATAGTATAAATTTCCAGGTTCCAAGTTAAAGCCCCTGACTCATGTCCTCCTATCTACCAACTCAGTCTCTCTTACAGATTCCATACTTGGCTATATTATGAACTAGTTCAAGGTTGTTTTTGAAGCTCCTGTGGCTCACCTGACCTCCGTCTGTGCAGTCCTCAGCACAACAAGTAGGTCTCCAGAGCCCATTTCATAAACATCTGAGCTGCCTACAACTCAAGGGGTCCCTATCTCCCTTTGATCAAAGTCTCAAGGGCCTGTGTAATCCAGCCCCCAGCCTCCCTGCTCTTGTCCTACACTACATGCCCCTCACTCCAAGTACCAGCTACAGTGGTGGCTTCCCACATCTTCGGCTCCAACAGGCGTGGTCCTGCGTCAGGGCCTTTGCAGATGTTTGTTTCTCTGTCTGGGATTCCCTTCCTGTATATTTACCTGGTTATCTTCTTATTATCCTCTAAGTCTCAGATGAAGTGTCACTTCCCCAGGGAGTCCTCACAGCCTATCGTCAAGTCACTATGACCTGTTTCACATCCACACAGCACCTGTGCCTTGTCTTCTATAACTGTAGCTCCACGCCTCGTCCTTCCTCAGAACCTATCACAGAGAGCATAGTAGGCTCTCAGAAACATCTGGATGAGTGAGTTTCTCAAAAGTCTTTTCTGAGACTCTGTTGCTGCCCTGCTGATGGCACAGAGAACCCGAGCCAGAGGCAGGGACATGTGCCCAACAAAAGGCGTGGCTGTCTTGGGGACTGGTGGAGACGAGCTGAGTTAATGTTTATCCCATTCCCGGATACTTGAGTCATCAGACTAAGAGCAGGTGCAAAGAGAGTGACTGTGTGGGCGAGATGTCATGTGCCAATGGCCATGACCTTACAATAAAGCCCAGAACAAAGGAGGCAGAGGGCTACAAATGCAGTGAATTCTCCTCCTGATGCTCTTCCTTGACTGGCAAATATACTTGGGCTCGGCCACTTGAACAGCTGTGTGGCCTTAGGCAAGTCTCACTACTCTGAGCCTCTGCTTATTGCTCTGTGAAAAACAGGAATATTAATAGCAACAATGTCATAAGGTAGTAATGAGAATTAGATTAGAAGATAGCTTGTGCTCACAGCACTGCTTGACCCAGAAAAGATGCTCACCTTCAACCCCTGGCCAGTGGCTTAATTTTCCTTCCCCAAATGCAATTATTTCTTTTTCTACTTTCTTATCGACTAAATCCCTCTCCAGACTATAAACTCCATGAGGAAAGCTCCCTAATAAGTTTTGTTCGCCAGTGAACTCTTCATATGGTGCCAGGCTCATAGAAGGAATTCAATAAACAGTGATTACGTGGATGGATGGACAGATGGGCTGGTGGACGGACGGGTGGATAGATGGAGAGATAAATGAGTGGCTGGGTGGGTGGCTGGACGGAAGGATACTTGGATGAAAGGATATTTGGATAAATAGACACATGGATGAGCAGGCAGACGGATGGTAGTTTGAGGGGTGGGTGAATGAAAGGATGCGTGAATAAAAGTGTGCGTGGATGGATGGGTGGATGGGTAATGATGGATGATGGGAGAATGGGTGCGTGGATACATGGTTGGGTGAGTGGATGTGTGGATGGGTTAATGACGAATGGATTGGAAGGATTGCTGGCTGGATGAATGGGTGCATGGGTGGAGGAGTGAATTGGTGGTGGGGTGGGATAAATGGATGAACGGATGGAGCTGTAGAAGAAATGTGAGCTTTGGTTGCTGAAGACCTAAGTCTCAAGCCTTGCCCTCATGTTCGTGTCTTGAATTCTCTTCTCTGTCTCATCTCAGTGTCATGGCCCAGGTGGCTGTGAGTGTACAGAGCAATAGTATAGATGTACAGCCCTCTCCCCATGGGTATTATTTTTAGTTTCCATGCCGCAGAGGCCAGAGTGCAAACAACAAAGAGAAATCTTTTCTTTCTCAAGAAAAGAAAGAAGTGGAGGGCAGCAGTGGAGGTGGGTGTCAGTTTGTTTGGCTTCACAGCTATTTGACTCAGACCTCCCGCCAGCAGGAGCGGGTGACCTTTCCTCTGAGCTCCAGGCACCAAGCCAAGCCTAGGAGGGCAGCTCCCTTTGCTCAAGAGCTTGGTTAATGTTGCTGTGTCCTGCCGAGATTCAATTCCCACTGAATTCCCTGTTGCCACCAAATGTGCACATATGAGGGCTTTGCAGAAACAAGAGTCAAATGGGGCTGGGGACAAGAGCAAGAGGAGAGGGTGAAAAGAAATGCCAGTCATACATCCCCTGCTACATTAACCCCCTGTGGTAGGCCAAGATAATAATAACCCCCAAAAAGTTCATCTCTGAGTCTACACTGCTTTGCAATGTGTGTTTGTTCATTTTCCCTTCTTGAACCTGGACTTGCTTTGATCACTTGCTTGTGGCACAGGTGACTCTGGGTGCTTTCCAAGGCTAGGTCTTAGGAATGCTGCAGTTTCTCTTGCCCTTTGGAACTTCGGACCCACCAGGCCGTGTAGAAGCCCAGTTTTACCTACATGGATTAGAAGCCATGTGGAGGAAATCAAAGATGGCCCTGTCTCCTAGACAGCCGGCACCAAATGCCGGACACCGGCAGGTGGACCCACAGGCCCAGACTACCCACCAATTCAATGTAGCCCGTGTGAACAACCCTGGACAAAACAGCAGAGAACATAAAAGCCAGAGCAGCCAAAGCAGTCATGTGACACAAGACGATGTTGTCTTAAGGCACATTTTTTTGGTAGTTTGCAATCCAGTAAAAGCTGATGAAATGCTTCTGTAACAAACAGCCCCCAAACTCAATGGCTCAAACTGTGAAGGTTTATTTCCTACCCACATTCAGTCCTGTGATATAGTCCTTACCCACAGGAGTCCCGCCCCTCATTGCCACTGAGGAACTCAGGTTGCTTCTACATTCTAGCTTTCCCCATATTCCAAGATGCCTCTAAATCTTTGGCCAGTGAGGAACAGAGAGCCCAGAGGGTGTGGCCCTGGGGTTTAGGGGCCAGGCCTGGAAGTGGATCACACCACTTCTAGCTCCATTCCACTGACAGATCTCAATAGAGTTCTGGCCTTGCTGATAGCAGGAAAAGGGAAACAATAGCAAATGATGAGACAGTTCTAGCCCCTCTACGCCTGACTCTGGACTCAGTCCTTCATCCTCAGCATCTCATGAAAGGCTTCCAGTCACCCTTTGGGTTAAGGCCTATTCAATACTCAGCCACAGATCTACTGGGCTGTCTTCTGAGCTGTCCAACTTATGAATAAGACAGATGTAATTTCTGTTTTCTCACAGACCTTACATTTTAGGGGATGAAGGCAATCAATAAATAAGGAAATGGATACATAAGTAATTTTAGAGAGTGATATATTTGATGACACATGTCTCAGAGTGGAGGTTGAGAGTGAAGGGTAGTGTTTTGGAAATGTGGGCAGGAGAGCCCTTTGCAAAGAGATGACTAAGTAAGATCTTGCTGTGAAGATGTTTAGTTGTCTGTTAAATAACCTTCCCCTCGTTTCCGAATAACAGCCACACTCTACTGCTGGGGTCAGCAATATTCTAAGCTATATAAGCATGTTTCCTGGCTTCCTTGCAGCTGGGGTATCTGATGGGATGTAAGTAAAAACTGTTAGATAAACATTTCTTTTAAGGTCCTTAAAAGGAGTAAACTCAACTTAGAGGTGAGGGTAATTTTTTCATTTCTTCCTTTTTTGTTGTTTAGAGTGCAAATATGATGGCTGGTGCTACAGCAGCTATTATGGACTATGAGGTGAGATGCTAAGAATCATAAAACAGAAAGATATAAGAAACCTGAGCAGGTGCAGTGGCTCATGTCAGTAATCCCAGCAATTTTTCAGGCCTTGGTGGAAGGATCACTTAAGGCCAGCCTGTACAATATAGTGAACTCTCTCTCTACAAAGAATAAAGAAAGAAAAAAATGAAAAAAAAAAAGAAAGAAAGAAAGAAAGAAAGAAAGAAAGAAAGAAAGGAAGGAAGGAAGGAAGGAAGGAAGGAAGGAAGGAAGGAAGGAAGGATGAAAGAGTGGGCCAGGAGTAGTGGCGTACACCTGTAGTACTACTTACTCAGGAGACTGAGGCAGGAGGATCACTTGAGCCCAGGAGTTCAAGGTTGCAGTGAGCTGTGATTGCATCCTGGCACTCCAGCCTGGGTGACAGAGTGAGAAGGATATAAAAAGCCTGGATCTTGTGCAGAGAAGCTATTATCAGCCCTGGACACCATATTTCCATACTTCTTTTGTGTGAGAGAAAGAACTCTCCATCTTGCTTATACAATTATTATTTTGGATTGCTGCAGCTGAATGCAGCTCCCAACTGATGCACAACTCACAGTGGGGTTTTATGATGAGGAAATCGAGGCTTAGAATGGTTGGCGCCTCTTTCAAGGTCACACAACAAGAAATGAAGGAGTTAGAATTTGAACTCGCATCTGTGAGACCCCGAGTCCAGAGTTGGTGATGTAGCCTTGCCTCCCTCAGCTGGGAGGGGTTCACTAATGGTATCGACAGTGAAATGCTATGCACTGACCGGACCAAGGGATTGCTGTAAAGAGCCCAAGAATTCACTTCCCTTTTTGACTTTGCAATCCTGGCTGCTCTCAGCTTCATCTTTCACTGCCAGGTGAATGGATCTATCCTGCTGGTACTTTCTCAGTACACTTCTGTAAGACCTTTGCTGCAGCAGCACTGGGTGAGCTGCACCCCTCACCCCCACCCGGGGCCCTCAGGCAGGATGTCTAAGGCAGCGTGAGCTCAGCCCTTTGCTACTAGTGCCAGATTGATCCAGGTGAAGCCAAGTTAAAAAAAAAACAAATAAGGACACTTTGAGGGGAAAAAAGATCTCACTGATGGCCAAGGCTGAAGAAGCTGAGAGTGAAGAAGGCTTTCGCTGCCAGGCAACCGAGCTGAGTTTTGTGGGAGTCGGGGGTAGTTCTAGTGTCTGCATGCATTCCAGTGTCAAATTCTGTCATTCAAATCCCACTAGTTCCAAAGCATGCTGCCGCTTGGAATCACTCCATGCAACACTTTCAACCTCCCGCCACCATCCCTTATGAGTTTTCCTATTGTGGGGCCAGTAGGAATCACCCCAATTTGCCCAATCCAGAGAATTTTTCTATGAGCTGACAATGTTCCCTGAGACTGAATAGACACAGATGATACAGCTCAGCAGAGTTAGATCTGTGCAGCTCTAAAAAGATGCTCTTTCAATTCCTCTAAAGCCTGTGAGACAACCAAAAGCACTGTGGACACATGTCCAGACCTCTACTTGTGCTCTTAATCTCTCAGCCAAGAATAATTTTGCCCCAGATTTTTGCATGACTGGCTCTTTTTTACCCTTTAGATCTCAAGTTAAAAGTCACCTCCTCAAGAAATGCATAAAAACGTGCCCCCCCGCCAAAAAACGTGTACAGAAATGTTCATAGCAGCATAATTCATAACATCCCCAAATGGAAAAACCTGAATGTCCGTCCAATGATGAATGGATAAATAAAAAGTGCTATATCCCTACATGGACTACTATTCAGCCATAAAATGGAACGTTGTTCTGATCCATGCTGCGGTGTGGATAAGCCCTGAAAGCCTTATGCTAAGTGGAAGAATTAAGTTACAAAAGGACTCATAGTGTGTGATTTCATTCACAATAAATGTCCAGAGTAGGCAAATCCATAGTAATTATGACAGGGTGGGCAGAAGGATAGAATAGCAAAGACTGCTATTGGGTGCCAGGCTTCCATAAAACATAGAAATTAGTGGAGTAAAATGAAAAGATGAAAAACCCTACCATATTGGTCCACGTAAGTGTATGACCCTTCAGCATTGTCAGTTCCTTGTGTAGAATTTTCTTCCTGTAGGTCAGTAGGAAAGGGAGCGTTATCTGTGCCGGACCCTGTATTTTAATAAATACGATGAGATTGTGCAGTCATTATCACAACCAAATTTTAGAACATTCCATCACCCCACAAAGAAGCCTGGCACCCAATAGCAGTCTCTTGCCATTCTCCCCTTCTGCCACTACCTGTGATAATCTGGTGCACCTACGTGCATATTGCATGTGTGGACCTCCTCTCCAGGAGCAGGGTCCATGAGAGCAGGGGTTGTGTCTGCCTTGTCAGAGCTGAATCCCCAGCACTTAGTTCAGGGATGGTTGTTGATTGACTATTGGCTGGTTGATCAAAGGACAGCACCACTGTAGCTGGAAGAAAACAGAGTGCTCACCCAGTCCTTCTTGGTAACCGATGCTGATGTGAAATGCTCAAAGGGGCAGGAACCCACTGGGTCTTAGCTAACAATGGCTGCTTAGCTACTTTATTTATTTATTTATTATTAAGTCATATATCCAGATCATGAATACATTTATGCCTTTGTGGAATTCCAAGTGTTGATTATTTGTACAAATTGGAGTATTTAGCTACTTTAATTGTATTCTCCCTTAGCTGTTTTTCAAAGATTTAGGAACCACTGCCCGAGTGAAATAGACAGATTGTTCTGGACCTTAGTGGTTATGTGAAAAGATAAATGGGGGGGGGGGGTCCCTGCTGAGTTAATTGACGCACACCCCTTTCTATGGCTGTAGATGGTATGTGGCCTTAATGTCTACAAACTCCACTCCTGTAACCACACCAACCCTGTTTCAGCCAAGCTGGTGGCAGATGCTGTAGCAGGGAATTGGGGGCTTCGGCCAACTGGGTCCCCGCTGCGGGAGCC
>CAUYQV010186245.1:0-24217 GCA_963574575.1 Galagoides demidoff
GCTACTTGGGAGGTGGAGGCAGGAGACTCGCTTGAGCCCAGGAGTTGGAGGTTGCTATGAGCTGTGATGCCATGGCACTCTACCCAGGGGGATAGCTTGAGGCTCCGTCTCAAAAAAAAAATAAATAAATAAATAAATAAATAAATATGAATATTAAACATATCAGTAAATCTCTCTATATATATACTAATTAAAATAATATCTGGTTTGTGAAATTAGCAAAATAACAGTATAATTAAGATATTGGGTTATAAAAAATATAAATTTAAAGGGATGATTAATTTTAAAGAACTCTAAGTTTTGGGTGGTCACATTGGCTCATGCCTGTAATCCTAGCACTCTGGGAGGCCTAGCACTCCGAGTTCAGGAGTTCAAGACTAACCTGAGCAAGAGCAAGACTCTAGCTCCACTAAAAATAAGAAAAAATTGGCTAAGAGTTGTGGTGGGCGCCTGTAGTCCCAGTACTCTGGAGGCTAAGGTAAGAACATCACTTGAACCCAGGAGTTTGCTGTGAGCTAGGCTGATGCCATGGCGCTTTGGCAACAAAGTGAGACTGTTGCAAAACAAAAGGCTAAGATCTATGCATTGTTTTAAAGAAGAGCAAAGATACTGTTAAGTTAAATACACAGGCTAAAAATTCTAGAACAACTACTGAAGAACAGAAATAAAACATATACTTTCAAAAGAACGGAGTTTAAAAATGGAAAAACAATCCCATTGCACTCTAAGATACTCCCAACCAGTCTTCCTTTCCTTCCTCCCTCCTTCACTCGGGCTCACAGTTGTGTGGGCTTCCCAGCCTCTGCCAACTCTTTTTCCCATTTCCCTCACAGGAATTTCCCCTAATGAGCTTCTAGCACATGTAATCCTAACTTGACGTCTGCTTCTCAGATGACCCAGACTAACAAATACTTTACTCATTTTATAAAATAAATATACTCATGATAGCAAACCTGGACAATGACAACATAAATAAGGAAAAGTGTGGGTCAATCCCCTTTATGAACATAGTAGAAAGTTCTAAAGAAAACATGTCTAGCAATATATACAAAAGGTAACACACTGACGAAACTGGGCTTATTCCAGAAATGCAAAGTTTGTTCAGTACTAGAAAATCTATTAAGGTTTTCTAGAAAACCCAAGAGTTTGAAACTGAAGTGAGCAAAAGCCTGGAAATAAAGTATGCAACAAGAAGAAACTGGTTAACAAATTATGTGTTGGCTGGGTGCAGTGGCTCATATCTGTAATCCCAGCATTTTGGGAGGCCAAGCAGGAAGACTACTTGAGGCCAGGAGTTTCAGGTTTGAGGTTATAGTAAACTATGATCTATGATCTGGCCAGTGTACTCCAGTCTAGTCCAGCTGAGCCAACAGAGTGCGACTCTGTTTCTAAGAAAAGAAAAGAAGTTATGTGTTTCTATGCAATACAGTACTATGCAACTGAAAAAAATTCTCCAAGTTATTGAATCCAAAATTGTTAGGTGAAGAAAATAAGGTGCAAGTGTACACAGTATACTACCTTTTGCATAAAAAAGAAGTAAGACTATATAGTCATAGGTGCTTGTATTTGCATAAAACACTGAAAAGACAAACAAGAAACTACTAACAAGGGTTATTAGTATCAGGCAAGGGGGATGAAGCAGATGGGAATAAGGGTTGAAAGGAGGTTTCTCAGTCCTTATTTTAAAATATTGTTTTGATTTTTGGAGCATGAAAATGTATTATGTATTCAGAATAATAATTTAAAATATTTAGAAGATGAAATCAGAAAGCAAAGGGGAGTGCTCAATTCATTTCTTGTTATTATTTACAGTCCCCACCCCGCCGTCAATTTTATGGATTTTTCAGGTCGTTTTCTTTTCTTTTTTTTTGGAGACAGAGTCCCAGTATGTCACCCTTTGTAGAGTGCTGTGCTGTCACAACTCACAGCAAACTCAAACTCTTGGGCTTAAGTGATTCTTTTGCCTCAGCCTCCCAAGTAGCTGGGACTACAGGCGCTCGCCACAAATCCTGGCTATTTTTTGGTTGTAGTTGTCATTGTTGTTTTAGCTGGCCCGGGCTAGGTTCAAATCCGCCAACTTCGGTCATTGGATGTGGCTGGCGCAGTAACCACTGTGGTATGGGCACCCAGCCTTTCAGGTTGTTTTCAATCTGACATTAACTAAGATAAACATAACTACAGTAGTTATATTTGAGGTTCTTTACATAACTCTACTTAATCCTCCTTACAACCTAATGAAACATTCTCATTTTATAAATGAGGAACAGGCACAGAGGGATTAACTCGCTCAAGATCTCACATACCTAGTAAATTGCATTTAGAATTCGAATCCATGTCTATCAAATCCTGAATCTCCCAACATCCTTGTACAAATATCTTTGCATACTTGCTAGATTACTTCTTTCGGCTAAATTATCAAAAGTGGGAGCATTGAGTCAAGAAGTTCGTACTTGTATAATTTTTTAAAAATATAAAAGTGCCACAGCGCCTGTAGCTCAGTGAGTAGGGCACCAGGCACATATGCCTAGGGTGGCGGGTTTGAACCTGACCCTGGCCAAGCTGTAAGAACAACAACAAAAAAACATATTAAAGTGCCAAAATGCCATTATATAAATTTGTGTTATTTTATAGTCTCATTATAAGGGCATAAGAATGTCTGTATCCCCCACGTGATGGGTTTACCGAGTAGCAGCAAATTTATTTTTTTCTCGAAAAACATGCTTTTTCTGCTATCGTTTTAACGGTTTATCACTGAAAGTTCGTAAAGGAGTCCTCAAGACCCTCTGCACTTCCCCCCCCCCTTCGCCAGCAGAGGGCGCGCTTCACGATGCACTTCTTCCTTATGGTCCTAATCGCCTTCACAGGCACACAGCGCGTGCGCATATCCCGGCGCAGGTGTCCAGCTTTGTGCCTGATCGATGTCTTCCCGGCCACGCTCTGCGTGCAATTCTCAGCCTGGATGGGACTGTGGGGAAGAGTAGCGTGTTTCTTGGACCCAGAACGCCTCTGAGCCTCAGGGGCACGGGTTTCTGGGTGGTCCTGGAAGGGACGGGCGGAACGTCGGGCAGCCTACGGGGGCCGGGCGGGGCTGGCTCCGCTGGGTCTTGGGCGTCTGTCGCCGGTGGGGCAGGAGTCGGGCGCGGAGCCCCTGACAGGACAGGTACAGAGGCAGCAACCCTGCCAGCCGTCTGCTCCTCTGCCCCGCAAATTCGTGAGGTTGCCGGCGGTGGGCTGGGTATTTGGCGCTGGTCTAGGGCGCGGCATCGAGCCCAGTGTGCGGGCGGGGCTGGCATGGGTGGGTCGTGGTTGGGGTGGGCGCCGGCCGGAGTCTGGTGGCTCTGCCTGAGTGTTTGACTCCAGGCCTGTCCAGCCTACCTGAGCTCTTCAGCCTGGCAGTGTTCTCCCGGGGTCAGAGTGCCTGCGCGCCTGAGAGTTCCTCCAGAACTGCCAGGGTCCTCCTTTCCTAGGAGCGTCCAGGGCACCCCGGAATCCATACAGAGCCACAGGTTTCCTGTGGCCACATGGTTGAGAAATTTGTGTCAAATGGAAAAAAAAAAAATCAGAGGACTCAAGCATAGGATCTGGTTATGGGTTTGGTGTGTTTGTGATTCCACTCCTGGGGTCCGCCTTAGCTGGCAAGATGATCCTTGAGAAGTCATCTTCTGCATCCTTCTTGTCTAGGCAGAACCACAGTAAAATCACACAGATAAGGAACTCTGCTGTTTTTTAAAAAGCCAGAGATTTGGAAATACTCTCATTTATTGCAGTGAGGAGACCAGCAAACCTATATTCACCACTTGCTATTCTGGCATACTTAAGGTACTGAGAGTCGTGGAGCTGTGAGGTGAAGATTGACATTCTTTACTTGGTGTACTGCCAAATCCTGAGCTATGGGATGTTTAAAGAGATAGTGATAACTTCACTTTAAAACGGCATTTTGTGTGTGCTCAAATATGTTAAGAAAATTCATGGTTAAAGTTTTCTCTACTAGAGAGTTTCTGATACTTACCGTACGTCTCCAACTGAGGCTGTGGAGAGTTTTTCAAGTTTTACTGGGATATACAGTTTTTCTTGGGTGGTGGCTATGTTTAACTTCTGAAACAGTTTGGGAAATGCAGTCCTAGAATTAGAAATGCAAGGTTCAAAGGGACAATACAGGACAGTGCTTTTTGAATGTTAATGATACGTAACATTGAATGAGATCTTGTTAAAATACAGATTCTCACTGGTTTTGCATTTCTTTTTTTAATTTCAAAATATTAAGGGGGTACGAACGTTTTTGTTGCATGAATCACTTTTGTAATGCTTGAGTCATGATTACATATCATCACCTGAATAGTGTTCATTTTACCCGGTTCTGCATTTCTAACAACTTCCCAGGTGATGCTAATGCCACTGGTCCGTGTACCATATTCTTAAGTAGCAAAGGGGTAGATCCCTGGATTGACAGAGACTACGTTCTACTCCTTACTTTTTAGAACAAACTGTGCTGCCATGGAGGAGTCACTTTATCTGTCCAGACCTGTACAATAGAAGTCAGAACTAAAAGACCTCTGGAGTTTCTTTCAGATCGAAAATACTGTGATTCTAGTCCAGTTACCCTTGTGGTAGTTGACTTCCATAAAATATGCTTGCCAATTTAGCGAATTTTTGCAATTTGGCTTGAACATTTGTAATAATAGGGAATTATCTACATAGAAAGCATCCCATTTTATACTTGGAATAGTTCAGTAAGGAAGTTCCTCCTGTTGCTGAAATACATCTCTTCACCTTACATCCTCTTCGTCCTAGGTTACCTCCTTAGAATAAAACAGAAAAAGTTGACTCTTAAGGTATTAACTAGATGACAGCTATTCCTGCTATGTTCTCTTCAAACAGAATTGTCCTTAATTATTTCATGATGTTTAAAAATACCTCTTTCTTAAGTGTGTCTTTGTTGTGCATGGAGTGTGGTGCAGCTTTAGCTGGATTTTTGAAGGATAGATGTGGCTTGCAGGACTAGGGAAAGCATCTTAAGCAACTGAGAGCAGTGCAGAGATGAGACTGTATATGTCAAATTGAGGAGGATTGTTTGATTAAGAAATGAGATGTCTGTGAAAGATGTTAGGTAGATGAGTATGTGGACAAAGCAGTGTTCGGGTTTTTTTTTTTTTTTGATACAAGATCTCACTCCATTGCTTAGGCTGGAGTGCAGTGGCATGATCATAGCTCACTGCAGCCTCTAACTTCTAGGCTGAGATAATCCTCCTGGCTCAGCCTCCTGAGTAGCTAGGATGACAGGCATGCATCACCATGCCTGGCTAATTATTATTGCTTTTAATTTTTTTTGTAGAGATGAGGTTTCTCTGTGTTGCCCAGGCAGTTCTCGAGTTCCATGGCTCAAATGATTCTTCTACAGCCTTCTGAAATGCTGGGATTTTGGGTAGATCCAAGCACTTTAGCACTTGGCCAAAGCGGTATTTTAGAGGATGTATTTATCTTATTGTGGTGTGTAAGGTGGTTGGAAGTAGGGAAGGAGAGAAGCAGGGAGCCAGAAAGGCTTCACATAGGAGTAATAGAGGACTGGTTGATGATAACAATAATGCCTTATGTTTATGACACTTTATAGAATATAGTTTTCATAGGAATGATGTCATTTGATTTAATAATCCTGGGAGGTAGGCAACTTGTTACCCTGTTTTATAGATGAGGCACCAAAGAGTATAAATGATTTGTCTTAGTTTTCAAAGTTATTAAAATGGCAGCCCAAAGTGTTAATGGGGGGAGGGATGGATGCAGCAGGCAATACTAAGGAAGAATTGATACATTGGAACTGACTGATGAGAGGATACAAAAGAGAGAAGTTCTTAGGGAAGAGTCAAAATAATTGGGAAAATTATAATACTATTGACAACTGCCATGTAGGTTTTGTTCTGCCAGCTGTATCATGGCAATAGTGGCTGCCTGGAGTTACAGGTTGGGAGGAATTATGGTAGATGATTCCCAGGTCACCTGCCCTGTCTACTAGGTGGTACTGGGGAGACTTGAGCTGTTTCATACCAAGGGAGATAGGAACTGAGTTCTCAGTGTCCCCTGAAGAGGTTAAGAGTTGAGAGATTGCCTGATTTAAACTATCTTAAGGAAAAATAAATAAAAATAAAAAAAGGGCTGCGCCTGTGGCTCAAAGGAGTAGGGCGCTGGCCCCCTTTGTCGGAGGTGGCGGGTTCAAACCCAGCCCCGGCCCAAAACTGCAAAATAAATAAATAAAATAAACTATTTTAAGGTCCTTGCCAACCTGGAGACTCTGATTTTGTCTTCCTGTCCTTTTTCTCTTGAAGTTTAGGCTGAGACTAGTTGAACTTGGCTAATGGACTAGTTAGGTATCCAGTCTGTCCTCCCCGTGCTCCTTCACATCTCTTAAGGGCTTCACTGTAGCAGAGCCATTGGCCTTTGCTATCCCCAAAGCCTTGCTAATGCTGTCTCCCCAGAAGATCTGATCCACTCTTCATCTAGAACCCTCTCTGTGGTTCTTTTATTCTGGAAGCATACAAGATTGAGATTTAGTGTCACCACCAAATTCCATATGACCTTGGGCTATTTCTGCACTTTTAGTTTCTCAGGCTATTCTCTAGAGAGGAAAGGGCCACATCTACTGGGATGTTTGTGAGTGTGTATGTGTGTGCATTCATGTGCCTATTAATTCCCTCTGTGGGTGGTTTTTAAGGATGGAGCTACTCTCTGGGAAAGCTGTCAAAGACATTTATGGCCCTGCAGTCTGATGTTGGTGTCAACATTGAGTGCTTTCTCTGTGCAAAGCACTGTGTTCAGTGCTTAGTACTAAGATGGATAAAATTCTCTATAGTGGAGGAATTCATGATAAAGGGAAACAATAGTTTAGATAAAAATGTGGTACTGTGATGAAGACAGAGGAGGGAATGACTAGCTCTATGTGGAGAAGTCAGGAGAATCTTTAGGAGAGAGGTGATAACTGAAACTTGAAGGACCAAGGAGAATGGTCCTGGGGACATTTGCAACATTTGTAGAAGCATAAGGGGAAAGGTAAGTAGGTCCAAGTGTTAGGCCTGCAAGCAATATAAGAGAATTTTGGGGTTAAAGGAGAGATGATAGACGAGACAGGATTCATAGTGAGGCTAGGTTTTTAATGGCATCTAGTGTTGTGCTAAGAGTCAGTTTTATAGGCAGGGAAGCCACAGGAGGTTTTAGGCAGGGAGGTGACATGATTGTATTTTTGGAAGTTAACTGTGGAAATAGACTGAAGGAGGAGAACCTCCATCAGTAGAGTTAGTCTTGTAATAACATAGTCATTGCTTTAGAGCTGAATTAAGGATTAGATCAGTGGAGAGGGAGAGGAGGGGATGGATTGAGAGTGTAGAAACACAATTAACCACATGTAATGGCTAATTGGTTGCTGAGAAGAAGAGAAAGGGAATTATTGAGAATGACTCACTTTTCTGTTTGGGGTGGATTGTGATGCTCTTGGCACCAACAATAGCAAAGAGAAAATTTAGAAGAGTAACATTTTGGAGGGAGAAGATATCAAGTATATTTTGGTATATTTTGGTCATATTGAACTTGAGGGGTCTTTGGCACTTGGCAGACAGGTAGAGCTGTGGTTCTGAAGTTAAAAAGGAATCTCTGCCTGGAGGCAATAGGTGTAGGTAGTAGTTGAAGTCATGGAATTTTATCCGCTCTTCCAGCTCTGCTTATAGAAGGTTATAGTGGGTGAGGATGACAGAGGAGGCTAGAAAGAAGGCAAGGTGTGCAAGGCAATAGACAGTATTGTCCAGAATGCTAGGAAAGGAGACAATTCCAGGAAGAAGATTAGTAGTCTCAGTTGCTACAGGGAGGTCAAATAGGATGAACTTGGAAAATGCAACTTGAGGTTGGGTAGTTTGGAGATAGTGATCACTAGGGCTCTTTAATTTTTTAATATGGGTAGCTTCAGTGGATTGAAACCAGAAGCAGGGGGTTGAGAAGATGGGAAATGCAGATCGAGAGTATGTACTCACTTTGAGTAGTTCAGCAGAGAAGGAAAGAACAGAGATGGTGGCAGCTTGTGGAGGAGGTAGCAGAAACTAGAGACAATTTTTCCTAGAATAGAAAAATGAATTTTCTGATGATGTGTAAGAGTCAGTAGAGAGGTTGCAATTGAAGTCACTATACAAAAAATGATGGTTACATCAGTCATCTGAAGATTGTGGAGGGGTTGTCTTTGAAAAGATGGGGATACTATTTACTTTGAAGAGGAATGATAGAAGTAAGAAAGGAAGAAAGAGGCAGTGAGGGATACGTGTAGATATGACTAAATTTGCAAAGGAATTTCTACCTAATAGGCTTAGTTTTCTTTCTCAGCAAGGTTATCTGCTAAGGGCTGGGGCTCAGACAAAACTAGGGACTTCAAAGTGGTAAAGGAAACTTTAAACAACTGTCCAGAGGAAAGAAAAAGAGAGCAGAATTGAAATAAGCTGTGAGTGTTGAGTACCCTCTGAACTATGGGGCTCTCCTTCATCAGGAAGATGCCTGAAGAATGACTGACATTTATTGAATCCTTCATACCAGGCACTGTTACAAGTGCTTTTCAGGCATTCTCATGTGATTTTTACAACAGTTCTGTTAAAAAGTCTCTATCTTACAGAAGAGGAAATTGAGGCATGGAGGATTACTTAGCCTTAGCAGTACCTGGGTTTGATGAATCTCTTACCTTCGCAGAAATGGATTCCTTCTGAGGCATCATAGAAGGCAGAAATTTTAATCTCCTCTCCGAACTTCAAGACCTTGAGGGGCCGGAGTCTAGGGCTGCTAATGAGGGAGTCTTACGATGCCAGTCTGTGAGCATGATGGTAATATGGGGGGACAGGACAGTGGGGTCAGTGTTGCTGGCAGCTTTTATGCAACTATATAGGGAAACAGTGAAATCCTTGAGTGATTTTCCAGCATCCTGATGAGGAAGGCAAGTGACTGATAGTGATTTGTCAAGTATTGCAGGCTTAAACTGTGTCACCTGAGATAGTGAATAAGAAGAGAGGCCTTGTCCCCATTCTATCTCCTAGAAAAAGAATTTTTTCTTACCATTAAATTATGGAATGAGGCAGACCTATAACCTTATATAATAAGGTAATGATTGTTAACTCACCTTTTGTGTTTCCTAGTTGGTGTAGTAGGCAGAATTTGCAGGTGAGGTGCACACCTGACTTGAGTGAAAGGGGAGAATGGTGGGATGGCATAGATGGAAGAGAAATGGACTTACCTTTTCCTGTTTCAGCCTCTGGAGCATCATCTCTGTGTCCTTCCCCTTGGTGTTGCCATGGATACGCCTTTGCGTGGTGCCTTGAGATTGATTTCCATTATGATCAGATGATGACGTGGGTTTAAAAAGAGAAAGGATGGAATGTTCTGCTTTTAGAAAGTGGCCGGTTAGCTGCCCAAAAGGCAGAGCCCAGTACTGCCGCTGATTGGGCTGTGGCTTTGTTGGCTGCTTTGGCTTTTGCTGAAGTTGTGAAATGGTGCATCTCTCTCTTTAGAGCGCAGGCTCAGCATTCCCTATCTGCAGGGTCCTAGTGCCAGGAACTTGCTGGTTGGTTCAGGAGGAGTAACAGCAGTAACTTTGAACAGGCTAGGGGAGATTCCTGCTACTACTTAGGGGTTTCAGTTCTTGAGTCCAGGGCTGAGTATCTTTTACCTTCCTGCAGAAGTTCTTTTACTAAAGATAAGTGAGGCATATTATATAGTTTTCCTTCCTGACTCTTGAGGATGGGTCTGGAAGTCACTGGATATTTCTGGGGGAGAGGGGACACTTTGGGCTTTGGGCTGAGGTATAGCTACATTCAGAGTGGGAGTAGGTTGCAGACCTTTCTGGGAATAATGAGGAGCTGGAGAGGTGAATGAAGTTAATTTAGGGTCAAGTCCCCGTCTGTATGAAATCTGTAAGATAGATACAGGAGTAAGATCTAGGAACAAAAGGCTCTGTGTGTGTTGTCTTCCAGGGTCCCTGTGGATACCTGGAATCCAGCTTTCCAAGCTTCCAGTGCCCTAACCTCCCATTCCCCACTCTGGAAGCAGACCTTTCCCAGGCTGACTCCTGACTTAACTCTTTCTTACTAATGCTTTGAGAGGCATGCAGTTTTGTTCTGCTGGATACCTCTGCCTGGGTTTCAGACCAGCTCCTCTAGGAGTAGAATCAAGGTAAGCAGACAGTTGGGTTAGCCCAGGATCAAGATTTAGTAAAATGAGACAAGAGGAGATTAAGGTATCAAAGAATGCTGGGGTGCCAGTAAAAGCAAGGTAGAAATGGTTCAGACTGGGGGGAGAAATGATAGGAGTGGAAAAGAGACTTCATTTGTTTCTTCTTAATTCCCCCAAATCTTATTTTCTTGTCATTTCCTGAAATTTTTCTTAAACTATTGGTAACCTGTTTACTAGACACAGATTTTTCCCTCCTTCTTATTTTCCTGGATAATTTAGCAGTATTTAATATCATTGAGGGAGGAAATTAGATTAGAAATCCAGGGAGCATCTGACTGTTCCCTGACTGAGGGAACAGGTAACTTAGGACTCTCCTGTGGGACATGGACTGGGGCTCAGTGATGCTGTGGAAGGAACACCTACCTGTATATACTGGCAAATGTGCCTCTCTGCCATTTTTTGGCCATAAGAGTTGGGTAAGTCATTTGACCTTTGAGACTCAGTTCTATCACCTGTAAAGTGGAGATAATGGAATCTGTTTTGGCTACATCATAGGTTCAGTTTTGAATGAGATAGTGAAATACATTTATTAGCGTATACAGTTTGATTTGCCCCAGAGAAGGCCCTAAGAATAGGACTTATTTTCTCTGTCTTAACATGTTCGGTTTTCTTTCCCATTTCTCCTGTTCTGTTAATATTTTGATCATCATTCTTACATTTTTTTGTGCTTAAAAACTCCTGTTTTTCATTTACTTATTCATGCATTTATTGATCCATTCATTTCCCCTTGCAATGTTTGAGTTCCTACTGTGTTCCTATTGTTGACCCATTTGATTCCTACTCTGTGTAAGTTATCATTGCAATAATTATGAAGGCAATATCTACAATTTGTTGAGCACACATTCTGTGTCAGGCAATGTGCTAAATTATTTACTTAAATCGTATTTAATCCTCACAATATCCCAGTGAGGTAATATTATTTCCTCCTTTTCCTTGTTAGGTAACTAGGGCTCAGAAAATTAAATATTCTGCCCAGATTCATACTGCTAAGGAAATAACAGAACCAAAGCTATATCCCTATCTCTAGAGCCTGTGCAATTCTGCTCTCTTTCCTTGTGACTGATCTGTAGGCCTTCTCAGGGTTTTGGGGTACTATTTCTGAATTGCCCTGTTTCTTCTCCCCCTGATGACCTTGGTTCAGACCTTCCTCATCATAAGTTCATTACTGCAGTGGCGCCCTTGCTATCATCCTTCCTTGTCTTTGCTGAATTCCCCTTCATCCTGCCGGTGCCACCACTTTGATCTTCCTAAAGTAGTTTTCTCTATACAGTCTTCCACTCAGAAATGACTAGCGTCCAATTATAATTGGATCAAGTCCACCTACTATCTCTCCCTGATGTTAAACTCCTTGCCTATCCATCCTTACCTCCTAGTACACCTCAATGTTAATGTATTTATCTAGTTAATAAATATTTGACTCCATGAGCTAAGGGCTATTGGATCATAAAGAGGAAAAGTCGAGGCTCTTCTTCAAAAGGGGTATAATTCTTCACTTCAGCTAAACTCATCTTCTATAATATACCCTAGTTAGAGAAAATATTTCTGACTCAGTTCATAGTGTGTTCACAACTTATGGTTCTTTGTAGGCCTTTCTTATATATATATGTAAAAACTCCATACTTATGGCATAGTTAGGTACCTAGTTCATCTTTTTCCTGCCCGTAATTCCTTGTTATATTTGTGGTTTAGACATTTTAAGTTTTTTGGTTTTTTTTTTTTGCAGTTTTTGGCTGGGGCCAGGTTGTGAACCCACCACCTCTGGTATATGGGACCAGTGCCCTACTTCTTGAGCCATAGGCGCCGCCCAACATTTTAAGTTTTAAATGCCATCTAGTATCATGTCAGATAATAATTATTTGCATTTCTGCAACTTCTGTACTTTTTACAAAGTACTTTTATGTGCTTTATCTTATTTGAGCTTCATAATACAGATATGGCAGATATTATTTCCATTTTATAGGAGAATAAACAGTCTCCAAGAAGTTAGGTGACTGTTATACCTATGTGGTAAGTGAGTTATGAGGCTATTCTTAGATTTGAGCTCTTTTTGTATTTTTGAAGACAGTGTGGTCTAGAGGAAGAACATAGCCTTGAAAGCCCAGAGATGTATGTGGTAACAACAAGGAGTAGTAGAAAGCAGAGGGCTCTGAGTCAGGTTGGTTCTAGTTTTGGCTCCACTCCTTACTACCTATGTAACTGCAAGGAAGTCGCTCAATTTCTAAGTCTCAGTCTCCTTGTCAGCATCATCCTTAGCCTACCTCTCTATGAGGTTATATTGTATGGTCCATAACTGATAATGACATTATTCTTAGCTAACTTTTCCTGAGCAGTTACTAAATACGAAGCACTACTCTAAATGTTTTACATGGATTATCCCAGCTAATCCTTACAACATCTATCTGAGATATATTCTTTTAAAATTTTTTTTTTTATTGTTCGGGATTCATTGAGGGTACAAGAAACCAGGTTACATTGATTGCATTTGTTAGGTGAAGTCCCTTGAGATATATTCTTTATTATTTCCCAGTTGACAGATGAGGAAATTGAGGGATAGAGATTTTCAGTACCTGGACCAAGTTTATGTAGCTTCCAAGTAGTAAAACCAGGAAAAGCAGCTTGAGTCTAGAGCCTCCTTAACCATGGTACTATAAAATGATGTTTTCTTTCTTTCTTTCTTTCTTTTTTTTTTTTTGAGACAGAGCCTCAAGCTGTTGCCCTGGGTAGAGTGCTATGACATCATAGCTCACAGCAACCTTTAACTCCTGGGCTTAAGCAATTAATTCTCTTGCCTCAGCCTCCCAAGGAGCTGGGACCATAGGCACCCACCACAACGCCTGGGTATTTTTTGGTTGTAGTTGTCATTGTTGTTTGGCAGGCCCAGGCTGGATTCGAATCTGCCAGCTCTGGTGTATGTGGCTGGCGCCTTAGCCACTTGAGCTACAGGTGCCAAGCCTAAAATGATGTTTTCTGAGGTGCTCTGTAGACTGTAGATTTCTCTGAACATATGAGATCCAGGTTGCAAGGACTTCCCACCAGTGTGCTAGTGAGTAGGGAAGGAAGAAGATAACATAGAGATTTTTCAGGAGAGGAGAGATATGGTTTCCTTTGGAGTCTGGCCAGGATTCAAAATATGGAGAGGCCATATTTGGGGTCATATTTCTGGCTGCTGGATATCATTCTACTGTTGGGCTATCTGATTTGTCTTAGAAAGAGGGTAGAGTGGGGGAAATTACTGTTTTGTCAGTGAAGGAAGCCCAGTGCAAAAAAGACAGATAGCCCTAGGCCCAGGGAATCTCCATCTATACTGGAGCCAATGGAGTCATAGTCAGCTCCAGGCCAACCTTGTCGTCTGCTTGAGGGGCAGGGATCTGGCCTGTTGGTTCATAGTCCATAGTAGCTAGGTAAGTAAATGAGTTGCTATAGTATAGGTATACAGCTCCTTGGAGACCTCTCACTACAATGCATAATCTCACTAGTTTAAATTTTTCTTTTTTTGAGACAGTCTTATTCTTTTCTAGAGTGCCATGGTGTCAGTCTAGCTCAAAGAAACCTTAGACTCCTGGTTTCAAGTGATCCTCCTGCCTTAGCCGCCTAAGAAGCTGGGACTTCAGGTGACTGCTAGGTTGCTTGGCTTGATTTTCTCTGTTTGGTAGAATTGATGTCTCACTGTTGCTCAGGCTGGTCTTGAACTCCTGAGCTCAAGTGATCCTTTCACTTGAACTTCCCAAAGTGCTAGAATTATAGGCAAGAGCCACTGTACCTGGCCTTGATTAGAATATTTTAATTATAAAAGTAATATGTAGAATGCATGGTTATTAAATAATTTTGTGAAATGTATAAATATAGAAAATAAGCCATCTCATTGGGTCTGAGATGCTAGGAGAGAAGGCCAAGTGTCTAGAGAACAGGTAACTGAAGGGGGTGGGCCTTGTGTTACAAGGGGAAAATGGGGTTCTTTGTTTTTGTCTACTGCCTTTAATAATCCTGTTGAATATGATATCCTGGGTTTAAGAACCTCCGCCTTATAACAGCCAGAAGGGAAGAAGAGTGACTGTGGCAACCTTTGCCAAGGTAGGAGCAAGCATGAAGTACCTGGCTGGCTTTGTTATGTGTGAGAAGTTGCCTCCATTGTTGCCCCTCTTTTGGTGTTTATTGGGCAGGGCCTGGCCCAAGGTGAGATTGAAATCCAGGCTGTAATCACATGGATTTGGCCCCTGAGTCTAGAGTTTAGAGAGGGGAGGAAGAGAGAAGAGCACCAGAAAGGAGATGAAAGACCCTTATTTTGGCTATGTGGAGGCCCTAGGCAGCTAATCATTTAAAAATGTCACTTGATATTTGTGGGCCTTCTGAGGCCTTCTGTCCTGTGGTTAGGGGGAACAGTGATGGTGAGGGGCTACCAAGTAGGAGGAATCATCAGGACTCTGCTTCCAGCCCTAGGACAGTGTACTCGAGGGGTGAGTACTGAGGGTCTGTGGCGTGGGCCCAGCCCTTAGTCCCTGGCCCAGGTGAAGCAGGGGAGCACTAGGACCCAGAGGCTAGCACGGTTCCTGACAAGTCTAGAGCAGCACTAGCGCAGAGTGAGACTCATCAGCTGGCAAGCAGGATTCGGTGTCTGTGGTTCAGAAATCCTGGGGTAGCAGAAGAGGACTTGCTCCTCAGCCCCCATCACTGCCCCCATCCCTACCCCTGTAGGCTACCAAGTGAGGCCCATGGACTGGGGAGGGCTGTGCTTGACGACTCCTGTGTCTGTCCATGAGGGCCCGGCGCCCTGACCCTCCTGCCTAGGTTTCTACCTTTTCTCTCTGTCTTTGGCCAGCTGGGGGAGGGGGTGGAAGCCGGGTGAGCAACATGGCCCAGAGCAAGAGGCACGTGTACAGCCGGGTAAGTGGCTTTAATCTGGGATGGCCCTGGGAGGGCTGTTGGAGAAGGCCTGGGTGCCTGTGGACATCATTGCTGTGGGGGCTGGGGACATTGGCTGGAACTAAGCTGGGTACTCTTACAGGCTATGTTTCTCAGGAGCCCTCGAAACCCTAATGGTGTTAGGCTGGACAAGCTTCCTTTCCCAGAGTTGGGCCCTAAATGGGGATTGGCAAGGCCTGACCACTGATTCTAATTGGCCATTAAGCCAGGGGTTCCTGACAGTTGCCAGACTATCTTGGGGACTCAGAATGGGGTCGATGGGTCAGAAAAGCCTCACAGTGAAGCCTTTCTTTAGAGCTGCTTTGTTGTTGTTACTTGCTTTCTCTTCTGTCTGAGGTTGAATCTGTATCTACTATTGTGTCCAGCTGATTCTGAGAAGCTTATTGGGGTTGGGAAGTGGGAAGAATCTCTGACTTTGGGTCTGGCTCAGTGTCACTGGAATTCCTTTTATTGTCAGGTCGTAAGAGCCATCTGGGACAGAAGGTTTGGGTCCTAGAGCTCCTGAAAACTGTACCTCACCTTCCTGGATGAGCTTTTTGGAGAAGGGAGTTAGGGAATGACAGGCCTGGGAGGTGTCCTGGCTCTGGCAGGTCTCCCTAATGAAGCCAAATTAGGGGTATCAGAAGGGGGCCCTGTGGAGTCATTAGGACCATGGTGTCATTATCTTCATGTCTCATTCGTCTGTTTTCTACAAGGTCCCTGGTTTATGGAGTTGTTATTGCTAAAAATGGCTTAGGTGTTATTTTCTTCTAAATTTTGGGCCTGTTTGGGACCTAATTTTGTGTTGTGTTCTGTCATCACTTGTGTATCAGAAGCTGAGAGCTGCCCAAGGGCAGTGTTTTAGTCTGTTCCTTTGCCTTTCCCAACCATGTAGTGATAAACCATACATTTTGGACCACCAGGCAGTGTCTGGGGGAACAGAGTAAAGGACAGATCTTAGGTACCTGATTTTATAGCAGCATAGCATGAGAGAAGGATCTCCTGAGCTTGAGGGTAGAGAGTTAACAGAACAGGACTCAAGCCAGGACAGGGGAGTTGAATGTTTGGATTGGCTGCAGTGAGGCACCAGGAGTGTCATGGTAGGTATGTGGATGGGTGGGGGGAGTCAGAACAAGAAGGCATAGAACGCCAAGTTAATAGACTTGAAGGTCTGGAGGGAGGTACAATTGTGAGTCTCTGAAAAGGTGATGCCTGAGAGAGCCATTTGAACCACAGGGAATACAGGTGACAGTGGAAAGGGAAACTGGATTCTGTAGGGTCACTGCATCACCTGTCTTCCCAGCTTAGGCTCCTGAGTCAGGGCATTGAGTTGTGGAAACTCAGGTCTAAACTGAGTTATATGCTTGAATTTCATTCATCTTCTGAGAGGAGAATTAAGAAGGCCGTGCTCCTGAGAAGTAGTCATGTGATAACTTTCACAGATTGATCAATGAGTTCTGATTTATTATAAAATTTAAATATAAACTTTTAAAAATTCTAGCAGATTCCAGAGGAATTTGGAGAAGTCTTAGAAGAAAACATAACTGACATTTTTCAAAGAGGAATTTGGGGCGCCACCTCACCCTGAGAATAAGGTTCAGGGAAATGACTTCTGATACTTATTCAGTCCAAGAGCCTGGTTGGGGCAGTTCTTATGCATTAGGATGCCACCCTTGACCTGAGGCCTCTAATTGTGTATGTTTTCACATGTCTTTCTTTCAGACACCTAGTGGCAGCAGGATGAGTGCAGAGGCAAGCGCCCGGCCTCTGAGAGTGGGCTCCCGTGTGGAGGTGATTGGAAAAGGCCACCGAGGTACTGTGGCCTATGTGGGAGCCACACTCTTTGCCACTGGCAAGTGGGTAGGTGTGATCCTGGACGAAGCAAAGGGCAAGAATGATGGAACTGTCCAAGGCAGGAAGTACTTCACTTGTGATGAAGGGCATGGCATCTTTGTTCGCCAATCCCAGGTACTCACATTCTGCTTCTGTGTCTATGTGTGTGTGTGTATGTGCATGTATCTATTATATATGTTAGTTCTTCCTTTTCCTGGGCATGGGCATAAGCCTCTGGTTGGGAGAGTGAGAAATAGTTGGGGAGGAAAGAATGGAGATCCATCCTTAGGGAAGCCACCCTATACTTCTGGCTTGCTTGGAGACCAGGGAGTGGGCCATATTACAGCCATTCTTGATCTGGCTGTATTGAATCTATTCTGTGGCCTCAGATCCAGGTATTTGAAGATGGAGCAGATACTACTTCCCCAGAGACACCTGATTCTTCTGCCTCAAAAGTCCTCAAAAGAGGTAACAACCACCCACTTAAGTTGCCTCCTCACATCCAGGAGTCCCCAGGACTTCCTTTCCATAACATGGAGCCACAGTGGATCCTGAGATTTTTTTTCCATCACCACCATATTCCCATTTTATATCTTGTCTTACCCCACCATGATATTCTGTGCCTCTGCCCCTCTATACAAGCACACACTTTGTTTCTGTTTACTTTCCACAGAGGGAACTGATGCGGGTACAAAGACTAGCAAACTGGTAAGTGATTTGGGGGTGGGAGTGGGGAGTAATAGAGGTAGGAGAAGAACAAGAGGAGGGATACCCAGTGCGAGGCAGGTAGAAACAGTAGGTGAATCTAAACTGAGTTAGCCTTCTAGTCTTTCCAGCCTCCCTGAAAAGGAAGCTTTCAGGGTATGAGTTGCTATATTATAGTAAAAATGGTAGCAGGGAAAAACTCTCCTGCCCCAGAAGTTTAGGGTCATATGGTATTGAGCTTGGGGTGATAAGAAGGACAAGTCTGACCCCAGTAATGTAGCTAACTTCTTACCTTTGGTATCCAAAGATGCTAATGATTATAGGGTAGAAGATAGAGGAAGATGGAATTCTCTTACTAATAAGTAAATGGCAAGGAGATGGGCCCCCTGCTTCCTGTTTTAGTCTGTACCTAGAGGGCCCTTCCTAGCTCCCCTCTGTCAATCTGTGTAGGGTGTGTGAGGTAGGGCTCCAGACTGCAGCTTCTCTGGGCCAGAATATGAACATTCTGGAAGCTGATCCTTGAGGAAACCGTCATCTTGCTTGTGGGTTGACAGTGACCTGAATCCCTCTCTTACCTGTGTATGCCTAGTTGGTCTTAATACCTATTCTCGGGATGTCTGGCCAGTTAATACAATGTGATATTTGTTCTCTAACTCTGCCCTTTCCTACTCATGCAGCGGGGACTGAAGCCTAAGAAGGTGGTGTGTTTACTATTTGTGCGTGGGTGGGTGAAGGCTGTGAGCCCCGTCTCCACCTGTCCTGCATGTCCCTGGGATGCTGCATGTATGTGTGTGTGACCTTGGGGCTGGGATGGCCAGAGGAAATGGCAGCTTTGGCTTTCAGAGTTCCTTTGAGCTGTGCAAGAACATCAGGCTCAGTGTTCAAGTCCAGGTAGTACCCATCATTGACAATTCCCCCTGCCCCAGGACTCCAGGTCAAAGACTTCCTATAAGCATTTGACTATAAATAGCAACAGCATAAAATAGAGCATTTACTGGGTTACTGTGGGTTCTCACTTAGCCTGAGCTTAGGGGGCCATGGGAAGATAGACTGGAGGATAAGATTGGGAAAAGTACCAAGTAAGGTGGTTGTGCAAGGAGAAAGGGAACAGAGCACAGAAAGAATAATCCCTAGTTGGATAGCCTGAGAGTCTTTTCGTGCCTACCTCTGGGTGGGTACTGCCATAAATACCCACCCGCACTCTCCCCCACTCTGCCCCATCAGCCTTTCTCTGCCTCCTCCTTTGGTGATGTGCCTTAGACCTACCTCCTACCAGTTGCAGCCTTCCATCCACTGTCATTGGAATGGGGTTCAACTGGGCCACCTCCCCTCCCAACCACAGACTCTTTTAAACTCTTAAATTGCTGCCATGACCACTTCCTCACACCAGCCCCTGTGTGGGCCTCTGCCCAAGCTGTCTCCAACCTGCATGTGCCTGTCTGACCTGTACCTACCGTGCTGTATGTACAATACTGTGAATTCCTTGTTGCCAACCTGTCTCAGGCCTTTGTGACATTGCATGGAGAGCTGCTGGGTTGGGGCAGTGGGAGGGTAGTGGGAAACACCTTTTCAACTCCTGGTTGGTGATAGGTCCTCACTTTGGAGTTATGCCATGATAGAGATGACATGCTGATACTTGCTTTGGGGCCTAGCTTTGGGTAGGAATGGCAATGCCAGGAAAATAATGCTGTAAAGGATGCTGGGCCCATTCCAGGGTCATAAAAACTTGGTTTTGTCCCTTGATTATTGTCTCCTGGTTGGTGCTTCCATCTCACCTCAGGCCCCTGAATAGAGTAAAGCATGAGACTATAGTCAGATATCCATGGAGAAGGTCTGGCCATAGGTCGATCTGACCCTGAGCTGGGGCTTGATTAATGCCCAAATCCTGGGGCTTTGGCAGCTGCCTGGAAAAATATAGCAAAGCCCAGCCACGCTGCCCTTGCTGCCCTTCTTTCTGTACTCACAGTGGTAAATGTCAGTCAAGTAGTGAGTTCCCTCTGTCCCTAGTCTTCCTCACCAATGGTGCTCTCAAAGCAGATCACTTAGCTTAGGGTCCCTGCTCGCACCCTCGTGGAATAGGAAGCCAGTTCCAGAGCAAAATAGTATGCTTTGAAGGGGAGGGCAGAAGAGAACCCAGATGTCTCTACTAAGTGCTCAGTTCCTTCTGGAAGCCCTTTAGAGATAGGCTTTAACCTGCCTACAACCTGGGGATGGTTGGGAGAGAAACCCAACACTGTCATTGGAGCTGCTATTGCCCAGACAGAATGTTTCCCAGAGTTCTTTAATCACTCTATGTGCTCCTCAGAGCTGAGCCTGTTGCTGGAGGGATGCTCTGACTGTGTGTGCTGGATAAGAGACCCATAAGGGGGTTGCCAGAGTGTATGAGACAAGTGGAGTTGATGAGGTTGATGAAGTTGTGGGGAATACCAAGTGTGAATGTTAGAGATGGAGCAGGAAGCCCTATGTCCCTGCCCAGTGATGCTCTGGTCCCATAAGTTATCATGTCTGTCATGGCTTCCCGCCCAGTTTCTTGGAGCAAGCTCTTGGGGAAGGGCAAGGAAGAGGAGAGAGGAGACAGAACCTGTACTTGGAAGAAGCAAGGCGGGCTCTACACACGATTTTGTCCAGTCAGAAGAGGAGGAGGAGCCATTAGAGCCTGGGCGGTTGCTAGGTGACTGAGGAGCAGTGGCTCCACCTCCGCGGAGCAGAGGAGGGTGGGTGCATGACGTCAGGTGGAGCTGGTGCTGCGGCCACTGAGGCTGCCATCAGCCTAAGCTAGCGAACTGGGCCAGACGCCGCTCCGCCCTGGTGCCTGTCGGAGCCTGGTGGTCCCGCTGTGCACCTGGGGGGCCTCTGTGTAGAGCGGCAGCTATTTGCAAGCTGGGACGCTGCTGCACCGGGAAGCTGAGGCTGCATTGTTGGGATTTGATGCACTAATCTCCTGTCTCCGCCGCCTTTTCCTCTGTTCGGTCTCTTTCCTTCCCTCCCTCCCTTCGTCTGTCCGTCCTCTGTGTGTTCGTCTATCCTTCTCTGTCTCTCCTCTTTCCTTTCCCTGCTTTCTTTGGTTTTCTGCAATCATGAGACAGGCACCGACAGCCCGAAAGGTACTCTTGCTTTCTCTGGTCCTGCTGCCGGGTTGCCAGGGCAATGGAGGCAGCAGGCGGTGGGGGTGGGGGCTGATCAACTTCATCTGTCTACCTGGTGGGGGGAGGAGGGTGAGGATGAAGATGGGGGGCAGGGAGAGGTATGTGTCACTACCATGCCCCACGCCCTGGGCATTTGCTCCCTGCTCTGCCTGCTTTTGGCACTGACTGAGTCCGTACCGGCCTTGTACCCACTGGCCTCAAAGGCTTGGGCTTCAGGCAGCCTCTGCTGCAAACTGGCTCTGGGAGTTCCCTGTGGTAGAATGTGGGGAAGCAGGCTCAAGTGTCCCAGTGCCTCTACTAGGCCTACTTATATCACTCAGCCTTTGCTGGAATGCCTGTTGGTTGTTCTCTCAGCATCTCCCTTCCCCTTGGGTTTGTATCAGGTTGGTTTCCCAGGGTAGGATAGAGACCCTAGAATAGTTTTTGACCAACAGCTATGGAAGCTTAGCCCAGAGAAGGAGGGTTAGGGATTCGTCTCCTTGGGCTTAGTACACATATATCCTGAAAACAGGGTCCAAGCCATATCTTATCTTTGCCAGAGCAGTGAGACACTCGGTATCAAGAATGCTGTTTGGGAGCTGGTGTTAGTTGTCCATTTACCACTTTGCAGTAACCTGAAGGGTTCCTGGATTTGATATAAGGCAATAGTTTCTCTCTGCTGCTGCCCACCCCCACCTCCTATTGTAGAACTGGGTGGGGTTACTTTGCTGAGCTCTGGACTTCTGCTAATGCAATATTCATGGTCCTGACACCTGAGCCCTCTGCTCTAGGGATGGGGACTACTGCAGGGTATGGTCCTGGGGAAAGGGGATTAGGGGAAGGGAGGGCAGCAGCTTTGTTCTGTCTTAGGGACCTGATCTCCCACTTCTAGGCTTATAGGACTCTTGCTATATAGGGTTTCTAGAGAGTCCTCTGTGGAGTTCAATACTTAAAGGAAGAAGCTGACCTGGGAAAGTCCTTGGGAGTGGTGGCTGGGTGGGGCCTCTGGCTCTGGGCTGGAAAGGGAGAGGTTGTTCACAGAAGGATAGTCTCTGGAGACCCTCTCACCAGCTGCTGCTGCCTCTGGTCTTCTGTGGCTCAGACTAGGAGACAGACTTCTGTGATTCTCAGGGTATCTGAAGGAGTGAGGCCTGCCAGGGTTGGGCAAAAGTGGGGGCAGGAACTAAGGAACTGCAATTCTGGGATTCTAGAGTAGGAACACAGTGACTCACTGGAGGGAAAAAGGGATGGGATGGGGGGGCAGGGGGATGGCTAAGTAGCCCCATCCTTGTTACTTCTTCTGCTCTCATTGCTGTCCCTTTTGCTGTCTGTCTTTCTGCCATTATCCTTTCTTTCCTGACTACTTCTCTGGCTCCTGTTGCCTGTCCAGACCACAACTCGGCGGCCCAAGGTGAGAACAAACAGGCCCCTGTGCAGGCACTGCTAGGTGTACATCTTAGGCATTTGTTTGTATGTGGGCATATGTATGATCAAGTAAAAGTTGGTCACAGTGCATCCTAGGTTTTCTTTGAGGGGAAAGGGGGGGCTGGGGTGATAGCAGCCCTCTCCGATGGGAAGTGACTTTTGGTTCTTAGGAGGTTTTCTAAGCCAGTACCTTAAATGCAAAAGAGAATGAGTGAGGTCATGGGTTAAAGTAGGCTTTCTTGAACAAGGACATTTTGATGAGTTTTGAGGGGAGGGATTGGAAGAAAGGTGAAGAACTTGGCAGGGTAAAATGTCAGGGGGAAAAGAGGTAAGTGTGTTTATAAAAGGCTTTGGGTGGGGGTATCTGGGATAGCACATGGTCTCTGAGTGTCAGCTCACTGGGAGAGTTTCCAGGGTCAGCACTGCTAGGGAGGGCCCCAGGCCCCAGGCTTTAAGGCAGCTTCTCCCATATCCCACAGGGCCTAGGTACTGTTTCCTGATTGGAGCTCTTTTGTCTTAGGGGAGGGAGATGATGGAAGGGTTGTTTCAAGTGGGAGTCAAGGCGTACAACTTTCACCTTGGCCTTTTTATCTGCAGGATTCCCTGAAATAGACCAAAGGAGGGAGATTCAGCTTGACTCCCAAAGAACAGAAAGGGCCTAGCAGGGGTAGAGAGCCTGGTACCCCTTTTAGCCCAGCCTTCTCTGGGAACATGAATATTAGAGAACAAAGTCTAATCTGTTCTTTTTCTCTAGGAATGACATTGTTGTGGTATTTTTCCCTGTAGGGGAGGGGGGAATAGATCTGGAGCCAGGATGGGACTGGGTGTATTAAGAAATTGCTAGAATGATAATAAATGGGTCACAGAGGGGAGTTCTGGGGAGTAAGGGATTCTGCTCTAAAGGGCAGTGCCAGAGCTGGGAGGAATGTGGGGTCAGTGCCAAGGGAGGAGCCTTATAATCTTATATCTTCCCCCATCCTTTCCTCCCTCACTCCTCTGCCTCCTTTCCTTCTCCTGTCCTTTGTCACTCTTTCTCTGACTCTCTATCATTTTCCCTCTCCCTTTCACTGTTTCTCCATTCTCACTGTGCTTTGATTCTCTTTGCTGTTTCCCCTCTCTGTCTTCTTCCCTTGCCGTATTCTCATATTCTGTCTCTCTCCCTTTTACCACCCTTCTTTGTTCTCTTTCTGATCTGCTCCTATCCTCTCTGAATAGCCCACCCGCCCAGCCAGTACTGGGGTGTCTGGGGCCAGTAGCTCTCTGGGTCCCTCTGGCTCAGCATCAGCAGGTGAGCTGAGCAGCAGTGAGCCCAGCACCCCAGCTCAGACTCCGCTGGCAGCACCCATCATCCCCACACCGGTCCTCACCTCTCCTGGAGCAGCCCCGCCACTTCCTTCTCCCTCCAAGGTAAGGACTGGGTTTGAGGTGAGGGAGAATTAAGACACCATGAGGTCTGTGATCCCTGGCTAAGTCTTGAAAACTTCCCAGGATTGATAAAGACCCAAAACTTGGATCAGAAAGGGTGGGGACATAGTATGTGGAGATCTTGCTACTGACTGAGCTACCCTTTCCTTTCTTGCCCCTCTCCCATACTCTTCCCATACACACTCTGCCGTGGTTTCCTCTTAGATTTGTGTATGCTACTTGATTTTGACTCTGGGGTTGGAGTGAAGTTTACACACATTCTTGTCTTTTTTTCCCTTGGTAGAGTGCTTTGGCATCACAACTCATAGCAACCTCTAGCTCTTGGGCTTAGGTGATTCCCTTGCCTCAGCCTTCTGAGTAGCTGGGACTACAGGCACCCGCCACAACGCCTGGCCATTTTTTTGTTGCAGTTTGGCCAGGGGCGGGTTTGAACCCACCACCCTCAGTATATGGGGCCAGCGCCCTACTCATTGAGCCACAGGTGCCACCCCACACATTCTTGTCTTGATGGGAAGGAGGGTTGGCCTGTGCATAAACAACAGGGCCCCTCCTTTGCAGGAGGA
>CAUYQV010186251.1:0-14006 GCA_963574575.1 Galagoides demidoff
AATATTGTAAGACCATTTAAATAATAATTTATCTTGCTAATACGTTTGAGTTCTCAGGATCACCTCTATGGTTTATCTTATAAGGGTACGAGTGAATCTCTCTAAAAGTAGAATATAAATATCTTAACATAATGACTAAAAAAAATGACATGAAGGCTATGTTAAACAGTTTGATGAAAATATCTCGAATTGTACATCAAAACACCACACTGTACCCCATGATTGCACTGTTGCACACAGTTATAATTTAATTTAAAAAATAGTAATAATTATGAGATCATTTTCATTTAAAAGCTTTAGCACCAAATTCCATGAAGTATTATTTGATTATGATCTGTATGTTCCGTAATTTTTCCTGGACTCTGCTCTTAATACAGTGGAAATATATAAAATGATAGTTATAAAAAGAAGGCAAAATGTATATTTGCAAAAGTTCCATCAAGTACGAAGTTTTAAAAAGACTATAGGATATTTGTAGCAGGGCTACCATATATTTTTTCCTTTTTTTTAATTGTTGAGGATTCATTGAGGGTACAAGAAATCAAATTATACTGATTGCATTTGTTAGGTAAAGTCCCTCTTACAATCGTGTCTTGCCGGTGTGGCACACACCAAGACCCCACCCCCTCCCTCTTTCCCTCTCTCTGCTCTTCCTTTCCCCACCTCTCCCTCCTTCTTTCTCTCTCTGCTCTCCCCTTCTGCCACCCCCACCATGTCATTAATTGTCATTAATTGTCCTCATATTAAAATTGAGTACAGGATTGGCACCTGTGGCTCAAGTGGCTAAGGTGTCAGCCACATACACCTAAGGTGGTGGGTTCGAATCCAGCCCAGGCCCACCAAACACCAATGACAGCTGCAACCAAAAAATAGCTGGGCATTGTAGCAGGTGCCTGTGGTCCCAGCTACTTGGGAGACTCCCTTGAGCCCAGTAATTGGAGGTTGTTGTGAGCTGTGATGCCACCACACTCTACCCAGGGGGACAGTTTTAGGCTCCGTCTCAAAAAAAAAAAAAAATTGAGTACATAGGATTCATGCTTCTCCAGCAGGGCTACCATATTTTTCTGAGATTTATTAAACATCTACCCTGATCTATAGACCATGCTTAACTCTCCATGTGTTTGCAAATTTTTCATGTCATCTGTTGACATCCTTTATTTATTTTGAGACAGGGTCTCACTCCGTGACCCAGGCTAGAATGCAGTGGCATCATCATATCTCACTGTAACCTTAAACTCCTGAGTTCAAGCGATCCTCCTGTCTCAGCCTTCCAAATAGCTGGGACTACAGGCACTTGCCACCACATCTGGTTAATTTGTCTATTTTTTAGAGAGATGGAGTCTTGCTCTTGCTCAGCCTGGCCTCAAGCTTTTGACCTCAGGCAATCCTCCTGCTTTGGTCTCCCCCCAATACTAAAATTACAGGCATGAGCCACTGCCTCTGACTCTGACATTCTTATAAATTAACAGTCTCTCTCCCTTAACAAGGAGGGCAGAAAAATCCTAAGAGGCTGCAAAATCAGGACTTGTATTTTTCTCTTCCTAGCATCTCTTTCTCAGGCTTTTCCCCCTTCCATTACATACCAACAATGTGGGGAAGAAGCGTGTGGGTGGTGAGAAAGCAGGGTCAGACCTGGAAGCCCTGCCAGTTAGTTAAAGGTCAGCACGGAAGGGACTGTCTGTGAAAGGACAAGGAAGCTGAACTTCTCTTGAGCCAAATGAACTGGAGGGCAGCCAATCTCTATCTCTTCCCTGGGCCAGAGGGGAGCACTCCACTGTTCTGTGTGCCCCTAGAAATAACAGTCTAGTTTCACCTTTGAAGTGAACAGATTAAACCAGGTTTCAGCAGGGGGTCAAGGGACAGAGGACAGAAAGGACCAACCTCATATTTGCTTGTCAGAAACTTACAGGCATATGTGGAAAGACTGAAACTAAATAAAGATTTCTTATTAGCATAAGACTAGAGTTGTGAAATCTGGTCAAAGGATTTCATGCAAGGATTCCATTTACACACCACACACACACACTCCCACAGCAATGGGTAAAAGTAAAGAAAAATCCAACATTTTAATTATAAATTCCCAGCATTTCTCATGTCAGTAGTTTTTTTCTTTTACGCTAAAACTGAAGTTTTAGTGCTTCCAAGTTTCTGCTTCCTACCCCGAAATGAAAGAGGAAGTAAAATTCTTTTCACAAAAATAAAGCGTATATATATTTTTTAAAGAGCAGTCAACAAACATTAGATGACTTATCCTGAAACAATCTTCCTCTTTAATTGGGCTTTTCTTTGAATTACCTAAGAAGAAAAGTTGATGTCCAACTCCACATGTTCCTTTTTTGCTTTCATAAATGTCTTTCTTACATTTCCTTTAAGGTGAGAGTAGTATTTCATTGTTCTGTGAAAACACAACTGTGATCTGTGAAGTCTCAGTCATGGGCAAGGCAGAAGGTATAAAATTAAAAAATAGATATCATATCCAGAAATCTTTTGGATCTTTCTGCATGTAAGTGATATCCAGAAATCTTTTGGATATTTCTGCACTTAAGTGATCTTAGCTTATTTTTTGGACGTGTGCATTGAACCATAAGTAATTATTGTATCTCTCCTGAGGCATAATCTTTCCTAAATGCCTGTCTACTTCACTGTGTTTTTCAGAGGTAAGAATCCTAAGGCCTGGGTCCAACTGGGAGGAATGTTACCCAGGGTGGCCTGAGACAACGTAGCTGGATGGAGAGTTCCAAATTTCACCATCTTAGTTACAAGAAGACAAGGTCATCCACAGAAGGCAACTTTGTGCTTTTGTGGGCCAGGCAAAAGCAGAGAAGCAAGTAGGGAAGCTGAAAACAAGGGAGGGAAGATGGAAACAGAGCTGGGAGGGTAGAGAGGGTCAAGGGAAGCATTTCAGTTCTGAAGCCACAAATGGGAAGCCTGTGCCAGAGGCTCCTTTTATGTTAGCTGTTGAGAGAGATTCACGGCTTAGAGTAGCCACCCAGCACTCCAGGCTAAACACTGTCAAATCAGTAGCTATACCAGATCTATTTTTATTCTTGCTTTTACATACTTTCATCTTAATGCTATATGGTTTTTTATCCTTTAATTCCTCCTCCCATGGGTCCTGTTAAGCTCCATCGTTTAAAACTCTAGTTTTCTTTCTTTTTTTCCTTTAAGAGTTCTCTAAAAACTAGCGATTTTGTAGGGTTTTTCTTCCTTTTTTTGTTTTTGAGACAGAGTCTCACTCTGTGGCCCTAGGTGGAGTTCCCCATGACGTCATCATAGCTCACAGCAACCTCAAACTCTTGGGTTTAAGCAATCCTCCTACCTCAGCCTCCTGAGTAGCTGGGACTACAGACATGCACTGGCTAGTTTTTGTACTTTCTGTAGTGACTGGGTCTTGCTTTTGCTCAGGCTGGTCTCAGACTTCCTGAGCTCAAGCAATCACCCTCATGGGCCTCCCAGAGTGCTTGGATGATAGGCATGAGCCACTGAGCCCAGCCTGTTGTGTTTTTTTTTTTTTTTCTTTTTTCCCCCTTGTGAAGTCTAATCTGGAAACCAGGACCTTATGTTGGCCTGGATTTCTCAGGTCTCTGATCAACTCTGTATAAAGTGAAACTGCTTGGCAACAGGCATAATAATAATTAAAAATAATAGCACAGAAATAACAAATGACATTCAAAAATAAGAGGGAAGATGACAGAGTCATAGGCTTTTGTCTAAAAATACCTATTCTGGGCTACTGAGAAGCACACTACCAAATCAGTTAATAATATCTCTCTACGTGGAGAAAAGCAAGGCCAAAGGAAAACTTTGCCTTCAAGTGTAGAGTTTACTTTGTATGTTACTTTCTGGTGAAATTCCCACATACAAACCAACCTTTGAAAACACAGATGAAAACAATGACTCCTGCTAGGAAGATTTCCAAGGGTACCTTTAAAACATAGAGTAGATTTGTTGGCTTGGTGCCTGTGGCTCAAGTGGCTAAGGCACCAGACACATACACCTAAGGTGGCGGGTTTGAATCCAGCCCGGGCCGCCAAAACAACAATGATGGCTGCAACCAAAAAATAACCAGGCATTGTGGTGGGTGCCTGTGGTCCCAGATACTTGGGGAAGCTGAGGTAGGAGACTCGCTTGAGCCCAGGAGTTGGAGGTTGCTGTGAGCTGTGATGCCACGGCTCTACTCAGGGTGATAGCTTGAGGCTCTGTCTTAAAAAAAAAACAAAAACCATAGAGTAGATTTGTTTTCCTGATACTACTTTAGAGAAGTTCGCTCTTATACCCATCCACAGTCGTTTTATATCTGCCATTCCTTATTCTTGTTGCTGAATGCAAGTCTTGTCAATGAGTTATTTTTTAAAAAATACCTTTTGAAATTACCCACACCCCAAACAGCAGAACTGCTGTGTGTATACACAAATGCTCTGGAAAGGCACAAGTCAGGTATTGGGTGTAGGCACAGGACAAACCGCATGGTCTGCCTTGGCAGCACTGTCCTCACCTGCAAGCTGCCCACACACACTGGCTTCCAAATGGTGCTTTCTCTGATGCCAATTGGCTGACCGAACTACTGTGGGAGGAAGGCTTTGGCGGTGGCAGGGTGGGGTGGGGGGAGGATGTGAATAAATATTTTGTTAACCAAATTTCACGTTTAAAATTTGACTTACTCTTTCAACCAAATTCACATTAAATGTCCCACCTCTTCTTAAAAATCTTGGACATTGAAGAGTTAAAAGGGTATGGAAGCTGGCATAGCCTAGGACTGTCATCCAAGGCCAGCTGAAAAGGCAGCAGGAAGGGTTTGGTTCTGGCTGGGCTACACACACAGGCCATCTGGATGGAGGGGAGGCCTAGAATGCCAGAGGCAGCTTTTCATTTTGGTGTTAGACTTCTCTGAGTACAGCCTGGGGAGAGCCTTTGGTTTAAGACCCAAACTGAGAATCTTCTTTGAACAGAGATTTGATATTTGAATTTTACTCTTGATCTCCAAAACACTGAAAAGCGGTATTTGAATTTTACCTAAAACAAACATCCACTACACATATTCTTTTTTGTAAAGAAGGTTGGCAAGAGCATTGTATACACAATTAAGCATACTTAGCTTCGAAAAGAATGTATACCAGATTCACTAGACTTATAAATACATAGAAATTATGTGTGGTCTTCAAATAATTTTGCTAAGAATAAACCTGCCTAGGTTTTCCTGGCACAACAGATAGATTGTCGGAACAAAAAAAAAAAAAAAAAATTTTTTTTTTATATTGTACCCCTCTGTTGCTCGTATGGAGAATTATTTTATTGCTTTCCTAGATTTCACTTGAAAAAGCAATTATACTACATTGAAATTGCCTTTAGGCCTTTACAATTATTTTTTCTTCTCCATTTTCATTCCATATTTAATTATGAAACATGTATAATTAATTACATTAGGCATAATGTTAGCATGGGTCAGTTGTAATTCCTTTTACAGGAAATTTTTCTTTAGTGAAATTGAAAAAACAAACAAAAAAACCCCTACAGGGAAATTATAGCAACTTCCTACTCTATATCACTCACGAACATACACTCTGTTTGGAAACCACCCTCTTTAAAAGATACAATCTATTCTTCCTTAGCTATAGTGGTTTATGTTTGATTTGTATGTGTTATTCTTAACAATTAAAGGAAAGGGTGAATGTAAATTCACTTGGACAAAACAAAACAGGAAAAAAAGAATATTATCCTTAACAGAATTCTTACCTTAAGGAAGAGAAAATGCACGTATCCTTCTGGGTAAGGGAGGTGGGGTAGGAAAGAATTTTTTTTTTTTTTCTTTGCAAAGCATTAATTGCCACCTAGCAGCAGAAAAGGGAATTGCTCCCGGGACTGAAATTCTAGAAAACATTCATTTTAAAGAGCACATTACTTTTATTATGAAGAATATCTTAGGAATTATTAACCTATTAGTAGACTAAGAATGGAATTATTTCTCTTTTGTCTTGAGGAAAGAAAAATAAATAAATGAAAATGTTTGGCTTACTTAGAAGAATACCCTTTCCATCATAAAATATCTATTGTTTTGTTCCCCTTGTTACCCCAGCAACAGGCCAGAGGAAAAGAAATTCTGAAGCTGCTCCAGTGTGGGCTTTGGCCCATTAGAGAAATAAATGTCTTTAGTTTGTTTGTTTGCTTTTATTCATAGGTTTTATTTTTTAGGTTTATTTCAAAATTGAATATTATTTCAACAATATAAAATATTTTTATGTGACATATAGTACTTAGTCATGCTTACTTCCAAACGTAGTTTTGAATTTTGGTTTATTTATAGTGAGATTAAAATAATTTTCTGCTGTTTTACATGGTTCATTTGTCTCTTTCTCTTGGATCATACCCATCATTATACAAACATACTGTTATTTTGCCAGCTGAAAAAAAGTAAAAGAAACATCATCAACTTTTCCCTCATTCTGCACTCCTCTTCAGCTGCCAACAACCCATTTCTCTGCTTCCCTTTAGTGAAACTGAAGTATGTTACCAAGAAATATGTTTGTTTGTTTTTTTACTTTTAGTTATTTCCCTTTCTTAAAAAAATTTTTGGGGGATTCATTGAGGATACAAGAAGCCAGGTTACACTGAGAAATATCTGTTTTTAATACAGAATGTAGTTTACAAATAACCTCATGAAAACATTCTATAAATATGAGATCAGAAAATATTTTATTATGCTAGTACAATGAGATTTTTTTGTTTTGTTTTGTTTTATTGAGACAGAGTCTCATTCAGTTGCTCTCAGTAGAGTGCCGAGGCATCACAGCTGATAGCAACCTCAAATTCTTGGGCTCAAGTGATTCTCTTGCCTCAGCCTCCCAAGTAGCTGGGACTAAAGGCTCTTGCCACAATGCCTGGCTATTTTTAGAGACGGGGGTCTTGCTCTTGCTCAGGCTGGTGTCTTGCCTGTGACTTCAGTCAATCCAGCATTCCCAGAGTGCTGGGATTATAGGAATGAGCCATTATGCCTGGTCTGAGATTTATTTTTCAAATGAGAGGACATCATGTATAGGATGTAATAATTTCCAGACCAAATTGTTCCTCAAATTTGTTAAAGAAAGGTGTCCTGATTTCAAATTCCATTCTCTATGTTTTTATTTATTTATGTATTTATTTATTTTGAGACAGAGCCTCCAGCTGTCTCCCTGGGTAGAGTGCCCTGGAATCACAGCTCACAGCAACCTCCAACTCCTGGGCTCAAGCGAGTCTCCTGCCTCAAGCCTCCCAAGTAACTGGGACCACAGGTGCCTGCCACAACGCCTGGCCATTTTTTGGTTGCAGCCATCATTGTTGTTTGGCGGGCCCGGGCTGGGGATTCGAACCTGTCACCTTAGGTGTATGTGGCTGGCGCCTTAGCCACTTGAGACACAGGCGCTGAGCCTATGCTTTTATTTTTGTAGTAGTCACTCTAAATGTCAAAGTTTTTTAAGGAGATTCTTTATTATTATGCAGTGAAATAAAAATAAGTAAATATTGTCAAAAGAGATTAAAGCACAATTAAATATTCAGGAAGACTTCCAAGCTAGCAAGATTTTTAAAAGGTGGGTTTTTTTTTTTTTTTTTTTACTAAAACTATATATTTTTTAAGAGATTAGATATGGGGAGGTGGCTTTGTACAGTTCTAGTTTGCCACTATCTAGATAAACCATTGGCATTACTACTGGTCCTATATTGATTATGTGATTATATTATCACTAAGACAACCAGCAACATTTTTGAAAGACAAATGCTAGTTCTAAATATATATATATACTGAGTGTTTGCAATGTGCTAAGCAGTGTACTAATCACCTTAAATGAGCAGTGCAGTTAATCTTCACAATAATCATAGAAGATACCAGCCAATATTATCTCCATTGTATCTATTTCAACAACAAGAAAGCAGCAACAATAACAAAGCAAGGTTCAGAAAGGTGAAATAGGTCAGCAAAGCTCTCAGAGCTTCTAAGTAGCTAAACTCAAATAGAGATATAGTTTTGTCTTAATATTGAAGTGCACAGCTTTCACTCCTTGGAACTTTTTTCTATCTATTCTCACTCCAGTCTCATTGCTCAAAATAACTTCTGTATGATAATGACTCTGAATTTCAGATCTCCCACCTTGACCTTTCCAGTGAACTCCAAATTCATATGCCAATCAACTACCCTACATCTCCACTTAACTGTCTAATAGACATTCCAAACTTGAAATGTATAAAACCATATTCATCACCTTTTCCCCTCAACCTGATCCTCCCATTTCTCTTTCATCTCAATTCACAGCAATTATATTCTTCCATTTGCTGAGGTCAAAAATGTAAGTCATTTAACATCTTTTCGAAATACATCCAGAATCCAACTTCCTACCACCTCACCATTACAACTCTCTTCTCAGCTATTGTCATGTCTTACTTGGATTACTCTAATAGCCTCGATCCTCTTAGCATGCTTGGCCCCCGATAGTTTCAACATAAGGGTTAGGGTGATCTTTTATTTTTTGTTGCTATTGTTGTTTTATTGTTTGGCATTCATTGAGGGTACAAAGAATTAGGTTGCACTGATTGCATTTGTTAGATAAAGTCCCTCTTATAATTGTGTCCACCTGATCTTCTAAAAATGTCAGGCATAGGGCTGGGCATAGTGGATCACACCTGTAATCCTACCACTCTGAAAGGCCAGGGCAGCAGATTGACTAGTTTCTTGGAGTTTTATTGGCTTTCAGCTCTTCCAAACACAATTTGGGGATTTAGCTCAGGCTACACCCTGGTTCTTAACTAATAGTTGAAAAATTGATCTGTAAGGGTATTTTGTAGGACAAATAGGACAGATTCTTGAGTGCCAAGGACAATTAAAGAAATTTCAGAATCAACCAGATCTGAAGGGAAGATGGTACTCCAGAGAAACCCAGCAGCAAATCTATGTGAGCAGGTGACCAAATAATTTGAAGTAATTTCAGGTACTTCCAGAATAATGAAGACCCTAGAAACTTTGTCTTAATACAATCCTGGCTGGAGAGGAAATGTTCACTGATAACTGAGATAGAATTTCCCACAATCATGGCAAGATGAGAGTTTAGGGTTCAATTCAAAGCTGATCTACAGAAACACAGTATATTTCCTTCTTTGGAATGAGAGTCACTTTCACACAACTAGTCAGTAAAGAAAACTGGGAAATTCTGTGTTAGGATCTGGCTGGCAGAATTAACTTTTTGAAAAAGTTTTATACACAGATATTTTATTATTAAATTTGGCATCATAGAAGACTCAGATCATAATTGGCTTATTTTTCTATTTCCTTAACTATTGTAATTTTCTGCTTTTATAATAATTTTTATTTTAAAAGATAAATTTGTTTATTTTTTAACAGTCAATCTTTGCTGTTGTAATCTGCAACCTCTAAAATGATTGTGTTGCTTTTAGGATTGATTAAAAGAAACACTCAAGATGAAATCTTGGTGCAGCAAGATATAGGTAATGCACTAAGCAAAAAAGAGTACAGACTCCTTATGATGTTAGTTTTCTAAATGGAAAAACATTTGCCTGCATTCACATAGACATTTATATTTTGTTTTCAAGGGAAAACTTGCTTCTTTGGCAATATTTCATAAGTGAAGTAGAATTTTTTGTCTGAATATATTAGTTTCAGTCTTGCAAGATGTATCGTGGGTTTTTGTGCTGTATAACAGTGAATTGTAATTAGCATGTGGTTCCGAATATATAATGTCAGGTTTTTAAAAATATCTTAGTGGTTCTTTTCTATTTATAATTTCAAACTTACATAAAGTGTACCAAGAATTTCATAAATTTGTTTTCAGTAAACTGCTCTGTTTGCTATGGTAGGTCATTAAACACAACACTTACTCTTTTTTTATTTTTGAGACAGAGCCTCAAGCTGTTGCCCTGGGCAGAGTGCCATGGCATCACAGCTCACAGCAACCTCCAACTCCTGGGCTAAAGCGAGTCTCCTGCCTTTGCCTCCCAAGTAGCTGGGACTACAGGCGCCTGCCACAACTCCCAGTTATTTTTTGGGTGCAGCCGTCATTGTTGTTTGGCGGGTCCAGGCTGGATTCGAACCCACCAGCTCAGTTGTATGTGGCTGGTGCCTTAGCCGCTTGAGCCACAGGCGCTGAGCCAACACTTACTCTTATAAAGGAAAACTTCTGATCATCTAGAACAGTGGTTCTCAACCATCCTAATGCCACAACCCTTTAATACAACTCCTCGTGTTGTGGTGACCTCCAACCATAAAATGTTTTTCATTACTACTTCACGAAGCTGGGTTTTCCCCCTATATATTTGAGCAAGTAGAAAACAGGTAAGGGCATATATATAATAAATTTAGATTCTATTAAATTTTCCAGCTGTTCCATATCTGTCACTATTAACATTTCTAAAGTGTATTATAAACTCAACTTCAAGAAAACAGGTTTTTTTCCACATAACAAAGTATCGTATACCTCCTGCATCCTGTAAAATCTTTATATTGTCTTATGTCAGTTCGGGTTTTGAACACTCAATAAGGGTGACTAGAGTATGAGTGTAATCATACTCAGAACTCGGACAGGAAAGCAGCAAGGGGTAACGCAGTACCACTGCCAGCCTGAGGCCAACATGGAGGGACTTAAAGTAATAAATACTTTGATATCTTTCTCCTATTCTCTTCTGATCTACTAGAGTCTTCCACTGCCTAAGCCCAACCAGAAGCTAGAGAGGAAGGGATCTTGCTAATGCAATCCATAAAACATGGAGTAGATTAATGGGGGCAACAGAGAATATCTAGCACAGTGACATTAAAGTGTAAGAAATTCCAAAATTTGCTATAAATTTGCTTCCAAATTTAAAAGATAGCTAGAAGAGCAAAGTTTTGGACTTAAATCTTTGGTACTATGTAATATATTTGGAATTATCAGTACTACTACTAAAGTACTTTTAATTCATCCACTAACTCTTTGAACTATTGAGCACCTAGTTTGTGTGACACATTAGATGTATGTACCAAGGGAAATATTACACAGTCCCCATCCTTCAGTGGCTTATGATTTTACATACAGGGACAACATGTAGATAAATAAGTGCAATTAAGTATCACATTGTGTAGTTGGATGTGAAATATGGGACTCTTTGTGTCTTAGTTTTGACTAAGGTGCTAAGAAAGTAAAATGCCAACCATTCTCATATTCTACAGTAGAGTGGAAAACCATAAAAAGTAGAAATTGCCAGAAGAAGAAGAAGGAGGAGAAGAAGAAGGAAGAAAGAAGAAGAAGGAAAAGGGTGGGGTGGGGGCTTTTGAAACTCTTAATTGTCCACCCAGTTTTATCTCAGAAAAAGATTGGAGTTTAGAAGATTTTGAGAGTTTGGGGTGTGCTGTGAGTGGACATAGCTTTTTCCTCACCTCCTACCTAGGAAAAGAGGCTTTAATAACATTTTGATATATGACCCCTAGGACTAGGGGTTAGGGGATCACACAGACTAGTGCCTGACTCATATCTGAGGAATTCATTCATTATCTCTATAGGACTTATTAAGTATGGGCACTATTCTAGGCACAGGCAAATATAGCAGTGAATGAAATAGACACAATATCCCTGTCTTCGTGGAACTAACTTGCTAGCACAATGTTTGTGAGACAGTTTGGCTGACTAACTGTAAAGATGAATTTTGGATTTGGTCACTGTCTGCACTTTCTGAATCATAGCCACTTTGTAGGTGCTTCTTTGGATCAAAGGCTACTAGAGAGGGTCACATGGAAAGATGAGGAGACTTCAAGGGAAAGATGGCGCTGCACCCACAGATGCTAGCAATTAACATTGAGCCAAAACCAGAGGAGATATATTTGCCCAAGTGCAAGTGGGAGATTACCAGTATTTTCTCACTGGGGTAAGGTGAAATAGAGGTATTTTCAAAGAACCCATAAAATAACAACTATCAACTCTAAACACCCTTAATCACAGAACTGTATAGCCAAGTTAAGAATTTTCTTTCCCCTTTTTCTGCTTCAGCTTAAAAGAAGTAAGGCAATCTAGTTGGTGGTAATGATGGGAGGAGACATCAGAAGAGAAATTTTAGACAGGGTCATAGAAAGGAAGTCAGCCTTTTCCCCCATTGCCATGGCAGGCTCAAGCTAGGGGAATTAAGAAGCTTTGCCCTTAAAATGTTTATTATTATGCTAGACATACTAATTACTGATATAAAGCTGTCTAATTGGCTAGTTGACTTTTTTTTTACACGAGTGACCAGAAAAGTCATCAGTTTTCTACCTATCATGTTCAAGGAACATATAAGAATTAACTTTGCTAAATGTAGAATATAAATGTCTTAACACAATAACTAAGAAAATGATGAAAACCCCACACTGTATCCCAGAAGTGCATTAATGTACATAGTTACCATTCAATAAAAAAAAAGAAAAAAAAAGAAAATGACATGAAGGCTATGTTAACCAGTTTGATGAAAATATTTCGAATTGTATATAAAAACAGCACACTGTACCCCATGACAGTATTAATGTACACAGCTATGACTTAATTTAAAAAAAAGAAGAATTAACTCCACCAGGTGTGTTTGAACATGTGAGGAGAAATAAGTTATTTGCAAATTGCACCCTATATGTCTTAATTGTTCAATCTGCCAGTTATAGTTGAGATTTACATGGAAAAAAATGTCAACTTGCCTTTTATTTGGAATTTACTTCTATTTGATTCTTTAAACAATCCTGAAATAATTTACTCATTACCTTTAAAGAAGTAGTACTATGTTTGCCAATCCAATTTTCCTATAAGATATCTTCATTGATCTTAATAATCAAGATGCTTCCCAAGCCAAATACCCAAGATATGCAAAGAGGAGCTAAAAGTCATATAAAACTTTGATAAGCACTGGGACTTTCAGTTTTGGCAAAAAGGCCAACAAAATGTCCCTTCTTTTGGTCTTCAAGTGGAGCTTTGATAAACATAAACATTTTGACAACTGACTGAAAAGTACAGCCAATTACTATGAATGAAAGATATATCACAAAGCCCCAGATAGTTGTTTAGAAATAATAATAAAAAGAACAGGTTTTGGTTTTCATTTTATTCTTTACAAGGATTTAAATAAACGTCAATTTTTTTTTTTTTTTTGGAGAATCAATTAGGCAGTTTCACCAGTAGAACATTTTGGGAACACTTCCAGAGCCTCTCCCTCAACTCAATGCTCAAGCGTCTCACCTTGTCACACCACCAAATAAAGTAAAACAACACAAAATGCTGCCAGTTCACCCCAAAGCGGTGCTTTTATTCTACCCTTTCTTGACAGCTCAATGGGTCATTAGCAAAAGGCCCATTGAGTGGTTTAAAAAGGAAGGAAAGAATAGGTTTTGGAGTGATGGATCTCTAATTCTTTCATTCATTCATTGAGTGTTTAGAGAATGCTTACTATACGCCAGACTTTGTTCCAGGTACTAGGAATATCTCACTAAATAAAGTCACAAATCCATATCCTTGAATTTTTGTGATTCCCTGCTATATATTTTTAGTGTCTGTACCCCCTCCCCAAGTTTTATTGAGCTAGCTTCAGTGGCTTCCTTTTCTTGGTATCCAAAAAGACTCCTTCTATGTGTATAAAAGTAATAAGAGGTTACCATCCCTAATTGCAGGGAGTTCCTACAAGACAATGAGAAAATGATTAACACAATAATAAATTGAGGAAAGGAATGAATTGGCAATTCACTAAAGTAACATAAACAGCCAAGAAATATACATTCTTGCCATCTGATCTTCATTGATAAACCAAACAAAAGCATACATTGGAGAAAGGAATCCCTATTCAATAAATGGTGCTGGGAAAACTGTGGGAGATAACCACATGCAAAAGACTAAAACTGGATCTGTACATTTCACCACTTACAAAAATTGAGTCATGATGAATAAAAGATTTAAATCTAAGACATGAAGCAATAAAAATCCTAGAAGAATGGGTGGTGGGAGGGTGACCGGAAAGATCACCTATATATCTGTCTAACAAGGGTACAA
>CAUYQV010186253.1:0-30601 GCA_963574575.1 Galagoides demidoff
CCTGTGGTCCCAGCTACTTGGGAGGCGGAGGCAGGAGACTCGCTTGAGCCCAGGAGTTGGAGGTTGCTATGAGCTGTGATGCCATGGCACTCTACCCAGGGGGATAGTTTGAGGTTCCATCTCAAAAAAAAAAAAAAAAAAAAAAGAGAGTTTGGAAAATTTGCTCACTAGCCTATTTAGCTAATTATCTTTATAATATACACTTGTGAAGAATTAACATCTTATTTAAAAGTTTCTTTTCTTTTTTTTTGCAATTTTTTGATCAGGGCTGGGTTTGAACCTGCCACCTCTGGGATATGGGACCAGTCCCCTACCCTTTTGAGCCACAGATGCCACCCCTTATTTAAAAATTAACAAATGATTTACATAGAAGAAAATAAAAAAACAAAATTAAGGCAGAAATAAAAGAAAAGGAATACAAAAGCATCATTCAGACAATTAACAAAACAACATGTTGGTTCTTTGAAAAGATAAACAAAATTGATAAACCTTTGACCAGATTAATTAGAAACAGAAAAATAAGATCTTTAATATCCTCAATCAAAAATGAAAAAGGGGAAACACAGATACCATAGAGATGCCAAAGATCATATCTGATGACTACAAAAATTCTATGTCTAGAAACTTGACAATGTGGAGGAAATGGACAAATACCTGGACTCACACCCTTTTCCTAGACTGAACCAGGAAGAAAGATCTCTTGAACAAACTAATAGCAAGCACCAAAGTTGAAGGAATAATAAAAAAGCTCCTGAGGAAAAAAAAAAGCAGCACCTCAGGACCAGAATTCTATCAAATATTTGAAGAAGAGGTATTAGGCATACAGCAGAAACTATTCTAAAACATTAAGAAGGAAAAAAACCTCCCCAACACCTTTTATGAAGAAAAATCCCCCTGATATCAAAACCAGGAAAAGACCCAACTAAAAAGAACTATAGACTAATTTCATTAATGAATATCAATGCAAAAATACTCAACAAAATTTTTGCCAATAGATTATAGCTACACATTAAAAAATAATTACACATCACAATCAAGTGGGTTTCATCCTAGGGACGCAACGCTGATTTAGCAAATGTAAATCTATAAATGTAATTCACCAGATAAATAGAAGCAAAAACAAAGACCACATGATCCTCTCAAGAGAAGCAGAAAAAGCATTCAGTAAAGTTCCTCACCCTTTTCTGATAAGAAAACTTAAGAAATTAGGCATAGAGGGGACATATCTAAAACTCATAGAAGCCGTCTATGACAAACCCATGGCCAAAATCATAGTAAACAAAGTAGAACTGGAACAAAACAAGGACATCCACTACACTACTATCATTCAACATAAGGCTGGGAGTTTTAACCAATGCAGTCAGGGAATAGAAGGATATTACTGGCCTTCAAATGGGGAAAGAGTAGGTCAAGCTCTCACCCTTTGCCAGTGATATGATCTTATACTTAGAAAATCAAACACAAGAAGTGTTTGAAGTGTTAGAAGTCAAACACAAGACTTCTGAAAGTGATCAAGTAATACAGTAACATCCCAGGGCATAAAATAAATATCTACAAATTGGTAGCCTTTGTATATGCCAATAACTATCAAGCTGAGAAGAAAATCAAAGATGTGATACCCTTCACAGTAGTGTCAAAGAAAACTAAATACCTAGGAATATATTGAACAAAAGAGGTGAAGGATCTCTACAGAGGGAACCATAAAACCCCGAGAAAAGCAACAGCAGAAGACATTAACAAATGGGAGAACCTACCATGCTCTTGGCTGGGAAGAATCAACCTGTTAAAATGTCTAAACTACCTAAAGTATTCCACAGATTTCATGCAATCCTCATTCAAATACCAATATCATGCTTTGAAGAACATAAAAGAATCGTTTTTTGCTTTGTATGAAACCAGAAAAAAACCGTATAGTCAAGGTGATCCTTTGCAATGAAAGCAAATCTGGAGACATCAGTGACCAAAACAGCACGGCATTGGTACAAAAATAGAGAAGCAGAACTATGTAACAGAATTGAAAACTTAGAGAAAGAAACCAGCCTCTTACAACCATCTGATCTACAATAAACCAAACATCATATTCTATTCAATAAATGGTGCTGGGATAACTGGTAAAAGACTGTAACTAGACCCACACCTCCTACCACTTACAAAATATGATGAGTCATTACAAAAATGACCCATCCTTTTTTTGTAATAATACCACAAACCAACTAGTCAGATCTTTATTGTAGTAGATCTGATACAGTAATCTGTATTAGTACAATTATTTATTGTACTAGATCTGACTAGTTGGCTTATTGCATTAGTTAAGTCCTTTATTTTCTCACTTATCTATCCATTATCAAAAGTGAGATATTGAACTCTCAACATTTATTGTAGAGAGGTATATCTCTGTTCAGTTAAAAAGAAAAGATTAATGATAAGATGAATAGCCACACTATGCCATGTACTATTTCTTTGATTTAACCAAATATGTCTTTATATAATAACTAACAACATAGCTTGTGGACTTCTTGTGTCTTTGGTAATACTTAATATGAAAAGGAAATAATAAATCCGGAAATTGTAGTCATTAGAGAAATGTTATGCTGGATCAGTCATATTATGGGTAATTTGTATAGATGAATTTCATCTGATATTTGATATAATAATTTGCATAGACCTGTATGTTTAAAATTTAGTTAATGAAAGCAGATGGAGTCCAAGAAGATGGTTGGTAGTCTGTAGAAGCAGAATATTTCAATGACTATTATAAGAGTATAATCCATAAAACAATGATTCATAGTAGATAACAGATTTAAAACTAAAACAGGAGACAGTAAAAATCCTAGAGGAAAGCATCAGAAAAACTCTAGATGATATCAGTCTGGGGAAAGATTTTATGAAGAAGACAACATTGGCAATGGCAACAACAGCAAAGATTTAAAAAAATGGGAGTTGGCTCAGCGCCTGTGGCTCAAGTGGCTAAGGCGCCAGCCACATACACCTAAGGTGGCAGGTTAGAATCCAGCCTGGGCCCTCCAAACAACAATGACAGCTGCAACCAAAAAATGGCCGAGGGTTGTGGCGGGCGCCTGTGGTCCCAGCTACTTGGGAGGCTGAGGCAGGAGACTTGCTTGAGCCCAGGAGTTGGAGGTTACTGTGAGCTGAGATGCCATGGCACTCTACCCAGGGGGAAAGCTTAAGGCTCTGTCTCAAAAAAAAAAAAAAAGGGAGTTAATTAAGTTAAAAAGCTTCTGCACAGCTTAGGACAAAATAATCAAAGCAAATAGACAACCATCAAAATGGAAAAAGATATTTGCATGTTATGAATCTGACAAAGAGTTGGTAACTAGAATCTACAGAGAACTTAATCACCAAAGAAAGAACAAACACTCCCATCTAGCACTGGGCAAGATATCTGAACAGAACCTTTGCCAAAGAAGATAGAAAAAAGGACAACAAAGATGGGAAAGAATACTCATCGTCCCTAATCATCAGAGAAAGGCAAGTCAAACCCACCCTGAGATATCACCTAACTCCAGTGAGAACAGCACAAATGACAAAAATCTCCAAGCTGCACATGTTGGCATGAATGTGAAGAGAACAATTTTATATTGTTGGTGCGATTACTAGGTAATATAGCCTTTACACAAAGAAGTATGGAGAATCCTCAAAGAGTTAATGCAGACCTTCCATTTGTTCATGCAATTTCATTACTAGGTAGCTACTTGGAAGAAAATAAACCATTATATCACAAGGACATTGGCAGCTCAATTCACAACTGCCAAGACATGGAAACAACACAAGTGTCTATCAACACAGCAGGGATTAATGAATTGTGGTATATGTATACACTGGAATACTACTCGGCCATAAAAAGGGTGGTGACTTTATATCTTTTACATTTACATGGATGGAGTTGAAACACATTCTTCTTAGTAAAGTATCACAAGAATGGAAATGCAAGTATCCAATGTACGCAACACTAATATGAAACCAATAGAAAAACAGCTCCATGCCCTTACCAGAGAATAACACAAGTATATTCAACTGGTGGGAGGAGGAAAGAGGGAAAGGGAAAAGGGGAGAAGGAAAGGGGTTTGGAAATCTCTCCCCTGATGGGCACAGGTGAAGGTGGACAGCACACCCCTGGGATGAAATGCTCAACAACAGCTTGAACTTGACCTTAGAAACACAAACAATGTGACCAAATCATTTCTACTCTCAAATTAATATGAATTTTAAAAATGATTCATGATGATTAAATTATGCATTAAAAGCTTAAGTACAATTTTATTGACTATCTCTCTGGTGTCACATATACTATCCTAAGAAGTTGCAGAAAGGGTTACACAGGAAATAGAGCCTTCAGGAACTGTCAGATAAAGATATGATTGTTCATACATACAAATTCACACATATATACAAGCATACACATTGGATAGCTACCTATAGCTGATAGCTTCTATGATGTGAAGCCTAAGAGAAAAAAATCAGAATTTTCAAAAAATAAATTACTTTAAAAAATATACCATGGAATACTCCTCAGACATACAAAGGGATGAACAACTAGATGTGTAACAACCTGTCTGAATATCAAGGTAATTACACTGGATGATAAAAGATTACATATATGATTCTGTTTATATAACATTTTGAAATGACAAAATTATAGAGATGGAGAACAGGTCAGTGACTAGGAGAGGTTAGGGATGAAAAGGAGATAGGAAAGTGGGTAAAGTAATAAGAGAGGATTTTTGTGATGATGGAACAGTTTGGGGTTGGTATTACAGTGGCATACAATTGGTAAAACTGCATTTCATCTGACAAATGATGGAACTGATAAAACTGCACAAACTATACACTCACATACCCACAAGTGAATAGAAGTAAAACTGAAGAGATAAAACAAACCTAGATAAAATTATGGGATAAAACTTCATAAATGGGACTAGTTTGCAACTTTGATTTCTTTTATGCTATCATGGCTGCCTTATGTTATGGGCTTTGATGAAAAAAAAAATCCCAATTCACAAATATGAAGAAAAATACCTGCTATATCTAAAAGGGTTGAGGACAAGAGGTAGAGATCCATTTCAACTGTGAGGCTGTTATTACAAAAACAGTAATGACAAAGGAGTAAGATATCTGAGAACAACAGAGAATATTCATTGAGTCCTATGCATGAACTACTTGCCAGGCAATGTGCTAAGGAGCTCACTTCACCTTGCAACAATCATACTATCAGATGGATGGCTTTGTTATCTCTGCTTTACAGATAAACTAGGCACAGAGAGAGTTGTAAATAAACCGATATTTTGTAAATTCTGTTATTTAAAATACATTTCGATATCCTAGTAATCCTATGAAGTATTGTTCTACCCAGTTTATGAATAAGAACATTAAACTTCAAAAAGATTAAGAAATTTATACAAATTTAGTAGGTGGCATATCTAGAATTCAAACTCTGGTTAACCTCTCTCTAAAAGTGCTTTTCTGTTACCTTTAGCAAATAACTTTTCTGGAACTGAACAGATAATAAAAGAGAAACAAAACTTGTAACTCAGCACATTTGCTATCTACCGCCAAGTGTGGCACCCCTATGGCCCTTAATCTTTTGAGCTACTCTCTATCTACAGAAAGATAGAAGTTAGGATGGATAAATAAAGGTCTGGAAAATCCCTAACAATTCTAAAAGTATGTTTATGTATACCTAGCTACGTAGGTATATTTGCATAAATGTATGTGACTAAGGTCAATCTCATAAATTGTGTAAACAACCCTACTTTGTGCTTGACCCACCAACCAGCATGTGAAGAGTATGAACTCACAAGGACAGCCCTCTGTGAGTTTCCTTAGGTGACGCAATTGGCTTCTCTCCCCACTAACTTTTTCCATTTTAACTAGCAAGGCCAATGAAAGTCGTTCCTGTGTAATTTTTTTAAAATTATTAAATGATAGCTGTGTACATTAATGCAATCATGGAGTACAGTGTGGTGTTTTCAGATACAATTTGAAATATTTTCATCAAACTGGTTAACATAGCCTTCATGTCATTTTCTTAGTTTTTGTGTTAACATGTTTGTATTCTACTTTTAGAAAGATTCCTTGTACCCTTGTAAGATAAACCATAGAGGTGATACCTCAAATCACCCTCCCCCCACCCATCCACTCCTCCCCTCCCCCTTCCCATACTCTTAAGCTATAATAAGGTTATAGCTTTCATGTGAAAGCTATAAATTAGTTTCATAATAGGGCTGTGTACATTGGATACTTTTTCTTCCATTCTTGAGATACTTTGATAAGAAGAACATTTTCTAGCTCCATCCATGTAAACGTGAAGAAGATAGTCTCCATCTTTCTTTATGGCTGCATAGTATTCCATGGTGTACAAACATGCCATGAAGATGTGAATCAGAAAGGAGCAATGGGTTAGACTCGCGTTCTCTGACCTCTTGTCTGGTTGAGGGGCAGCAGCAGCAGCAGCCACAGCCATAGCAGAAGCATCTGCAAGGTCTCTGCATTGTCATGATTTCCTGCTCCGCGCCGTCAGTGACCCGGAGGACAAAGGGCCTTAGTGAGGGACAAGTGTTCCTCGTACAGTCATCTGAATCTTCATTTACGATGTAAATCAATTGATTTTGGTTGTTTTTAACATCATATCTATTATTGGCTACATAACTTGTTGTCACTATGAAAGAAAATGAGAATGTCATCTTAAATTAGAATCAGTTAAAATGGGCCTCAAGAAGTTCCTGTTTAATATTACTTAGAGGCATTCAAAGCAAAATAAAGCTTAAAACTTCAGAGCACAAAAAAATCCACGTGCTTCAAAAGTAACTTGGGAAATGCAAAACATTTCTTTTGAGAAGTTCATTGAAGATGTGTACTAATGGGCAATAAATTCATGAAAAATTGTCCAGTGTCTCTAATTGTTAGAGAAATGCAAATCAAAACCACAGTGAGACATCACTTTACTCCAGTGAGAATGGCTCAGATGAATAAGTCCTGAAACAACAGACACTGGCGTGGATGTGGAGAAAAAGGAACTCTTAAGCCCTGTCAGGGGACTGCAAACTAGTACAACCTCTATGAAAAACTGTATGCAGATACCTCAGAGAAATTAGAGTAGACCCGACCATTTCATCCAGCAATTCCACTGTGGGCTATATACCCAAAGAAAAAAGGTCATTTTATAAAAAAGATACAGGCACTCAAATGTTTACAGTAGAACAATTCACAAATGCAAAGACATAGAAACAACCCAAGTACTCACCAATACATAAATGGATTGATAAAATATGGTATATCCATACCATGGAGGACTACTCAGTTATACAAAGTCCAATCTAGTATATTTTGTGAAAACCTGGATGGAACTGGAAACCATTCTTCTAAGTGACATATCACAAAAATGGGAAACCAACACAGGTAGGCAATACCCAATTGGAATGAATTGGTCAGCACTTCAGTGCACACATGGAGGCAAATCTCAGTGAAAATATCAAGCAGGAAGGAGGGGATGGATAAGTTCACACCCATTGGGTGAAGAGTGCACAGTGCGTGCTATCAGGGTGAAGGGCACACTTATAACTTTGACTCAACCCGAACAAAAACAAAGTATGTAAACAAAATGTACCCCCAACTATTGTGAAAATTTATTTTAAAAACTAACAAAATCAAAGAAACTTTTCCACACAAAAGGAAAGATTGAAACAATATTCTTGGAATATATGAATTTAGAAAGTTTTAATTATGAAGTCATGTATATGACATTATACATTGGAGTACTAATTCATCTGCTCACAAAATATGGTTGAATGTCTACGGTCATTATTATTTTCAAATAAGAAAACAAACCAAGATAAGTCCAAGGCTCTACGTCATGGGAAAAGGAATGTGTACAGGTAGTACAATGAGGCGCAGTCCTGTAAAGCTGACCTGAAGACAGGCATGATTTTGACTGTGATAGCTTCTTGTTATTTCCAAAGAAAGGGGCACCAAATTAGAATTCAGCAGTTCAGATTCTATTTGCAGCTCTGGCACTGATTAGCTAACTCAGTTAGTATCTCAGCTTCTTCTTTTACTCATCTAGGAAAGATGAATATGGAGCAGAAATAAAGGGCCAAGGGTGGAGGTGCACCAAATAAAATGTATGCTCAAAGTCCAAAGCTTTGGATTATATGATAGATAGACAAATAAAATAATACAAAATAATTTGTTTCATTATTCTCTATAGAACAAATTTATGGTGCATAGATTTTTCTCTTTGAACTACTGAAAATGATCAATATGAAGAAGGAATTAGGTATTGGATAATGCCAATTTCCACCTGTTGAAAACACTGTTGAACATTTCAAAAATTATACGTACTTTCCAGAGGGTCATAATACTGGAAAACATGTATGTTGTCCAGCTGTTGGGATAGAACACAGTAATTAGAAGAGAGAAACAACAAAATTAAATCAAACTAGCTGTAGAAAAGAAGTTGATGAGATAAATATAAAATGGTCCAAGTTCCTTTTACAACTCTAGAATATTAAAACATAGAATGGAAATATGGAATGGATACCAAAATATCTTTTTTGAATCTTAGTATAATCCAAAGAACTTTAGAAACTGAAATTAGCTTATTTGCATCTGATTATATTGATATTAGCAGAGCTGTCCACGTAAGACACTTTCCTCCAGTTCCACTTTAACAAACGATTGCCTGATTGACCAGAAAAACACGTACTTGCGTAGTGCTGGCATAATGCCACGATGTCTTTTCATTGCTACAAGGGGATTGTGGCCCACAGGTTGAGAACCTCTAAAGAAGAAGCTGTTCCTACACAGATTGTTCCCCCATCAGTCCCTACTCACCCATCTGTCTATATACAGTCCTTAGAAAGGTGTTCTTAGGAACAAAGATTGTTCCTAGATCAGTCCCAACACACCCATCTCTCTAACATACAATCCTTAGAGAGGACCTAGCATGGACCAACCATAGAGAAGGAATCTCCAGGATGAATCTCACATGCTGTGTCCAGTTTTATATTATTTCAGAAGTATATCTGGAACAAGTGAACACACTGACTTGTGCTACTAATGCCACAGTCTTCCCCAAATGCACACATTAACAAAGGGAGGGCCCACGAGGGCAGGAGCATATGAATAGATGAGGGGAAGGGAAAGGAAATATTCTTAGTGGCAACACATGAAAAGATATCGTGGCAATACCATTAGGGAAACATTTACATAGTATTTCCACTTAGGAAACACCCTAAAGATGAACAGTCTGATGGACCCATCATCTGTTATATATGTGAGAACATTCTAGAAGAAGAGAAAAACAACTTTCCTGAGGAAGCACTGATCATATTCACATAATTTTAGACTATTTAGACCACTAGACCATTCCTAATCCCTAGGCCCAGAACAATGCATGAAATAACACATTTCACCAAATATTGGTTGAATGCGTTCATTCATGAAAAAATATACAAATGTGGTGATAAATAAAATTAAAAAATAACTAAACATAAATGTTTTGCAGTGTGACAGAAAAGACATAATCATGCTTAATTAAAAATTGTTTCTGTTTGGAAACACATTCAGGTAGGAGGGCCAAAACATGTCTTATAAAATATCAGATTGCTAACAAAATGGTTCAAGTTCCTTTCACAAGTCTAGGATATTAAAATATAGAAAAGTAAACATATTCAATGCAGGCACAACATGAGGTATTGCAGGTTCAGTTCCAGACCAGTGCTCTAGAGTAAATATTGCAATAACACTAGTCACACAATTTTTTTGGCTTTCCACTGAATATAAAAATTATGTTCAACGTATACTACAGTGAGTTAAATGTGAGATAACATTATGTCTAAAAGAATGTATATACCTTAATTAAAATACTTTATTGCTAAAAAAGGCTAAGAATCATCAAGCTTTACAACTTATGAATTGTTTATTTCTGGAATTTTCCAAGTAGTCCTTTCAGAGTGAGGTTGACCACAGGTAACAGAAACTGCCGATGAGGGAGCACTAATGTACTCACTTTATTTTATTATTGTTAACAAGGTTTTTTGAGTTTCTGACATGGGTTTCTGAACATTAGCATTTGCACATCAACTTTTCATATTCCCCTGGTTCTGATCTGGTTATCCCTGCAGCTCCAGAATATTTATATTCATGGAAACTAGGGAGTCACTCTGTGAGGAGAAGGGAGTCTCTGGAACGTGGCCTGAGGTCCTATCTTTGCTGGCTCCCTTGTTTTTACTTATATTGAATGTTTATGAGGGTGGCAGGAGTGATGTAGGAAAATTATAGGTGGGGAAGAAAAGCACCAGAGTACAGTATTCAGTAGTTTACCTGCTGTCTTGTGTTTTGTTATTTTCATGTTGTTTTTCTTCATGTTGAGTCTTTACTTTTAAGTAAAGGACACAACTACTGTCTATGATGCTTTTTCTTATTTCTATTTTTCTAGTTTCCTTCACGAAAACATCTTGAATGCCTTAAATCTCAACACTAATCCTTACAAAAATCACTTATCCCGCTGACATCACTATCCTGTTCTTTACATTCCTGAAATCATTGCCATTCTTATATGTCACAAACTAGGCACGTCTCATCACTGATTCGTCTCTTTATTAACTTTGTCTGACCTCTTTTCTCTTCTTTCAGGTCCTCGTGGTCATACTTCATGAGAAAATAATTTGCATGTGCATGGGGTACCTGAGTTAAGTATTCCAGGCCAGGAGGGCAGTTTGGCACAGGAGGTGGCTGTGTCATCCACACACCGGCAACAGGCTGACTCAGCATAGGGTATTCACCAGGTGGATACTGGATAGGATCAGCTGCAGGACCCAAGGGGAAGGTACCGGGTTGCTGTGGACTGTAATATCCCATAGGCAAGCCTCCTGGTTCACCTGCAGGTAGAGGGACAGCTGGTTCTAGTGGTCCTGTGTTCAAAACAAATGGAAGTGTTATCCATTTTAAAAATTGTATTATAGTGTTAAATTATGTTAGTATACATTTTTAACTTATAATTTACAACTTTGTAACTTTAAATTTATTATGTATTATATTTTTAACATATTATTTTTACATTAAGATGAAATGGATCACACAACATCCATCGATGTTTGAAGATTGCCATCTTCTTGCTGTGTCCTCACTCAGTGGACAGACAAGTTATCTCTCTCATGTCTTCTCCTATAAGGCAACCAATTTCACGATGAGGCTCCACTCTCTCATTCTGATTCCCTTTGAAGGGTCTCACTTCCAAAGACCACCATGTTAGGGCTTCAATATGTGAATTTGGGGGGGAAATAAACATTCAGTCTATGGCACTTAACCCTCCAATATTTCTCCCCACTTTACTTTTAGAGATCTAGGCCAGGTGCAGTGGCTCATGCCTGTAATTCTAGCACTCTCAGAGGCAGAGGTGAGCGACCTCTGAGAGTTTGAGGTTGCTGTGAGCTGTGATGATGTCATGGCACTACTGGGGGAGACAAAGTGAGACTGTCTCAGGAAAAACAAAACAAAAAACAAATACTTCCAGAGAGCTCATAAGTAATAAACCACCATAATAATGAATTCGCACACAACAAACAACTAATGTTCGACTTTAGGATGTCTTTTTTTATCAAAGTCTCAAGATAAGCAGTGGTAACTCTGAATTGACAATCCTATTTTTTTAAAATTCAAGGCATTGTAGCAGTAGATATGAGAATGCCTATGCTGCTCAGACACATCTCTAGTTACCAAGAGTTTTTAAATAATTTTGAACTTTAACCATTTTTTTCAATTTTATTTTGCTTTCTATGGTTTTAGAATTCATTAAATAAAATATGAAAGTAAATGGGCCCTTGTTGTCTACTGAGAGATTTGCTAAAGCCTCTAAATGATTCCTAAGGTTTTATAGCCCTAAGTGAAATCCCGTGAGTAGTAGTTAGAGTCACAAACGGCCCACAGGTACTTTCTCTGAATTGCCAGGAAGGCCAGAGTCAGGTTTAAACTTGCCTCCTCTCACAGAGATTTTCAAAAAGACCATCTTGTGAAGAGTCTTTCAGTTAAAGACAAAAATACATCACATAAGTCAAGCTATTTCATGTCATCGATACACCATCATTCTTTAGCATTCCTGGGGGATTGGTCCCATGACCTCCTTACAGAAAAAGGTATAGTGTTTGCATATAAGCTAGACACAGCTTCTCATACACTTAAAAAACATGTAGGTTAATCATAATACCTAAACAATGAAAACTCTATGTAAGTAGTTTCATGTTTTTTATTTTTTCTTGAACATTTTCTATGCTTGATTGATTAAATCCATGAATGTGGAGCCCACAGATAGAGTTGTCCTACTATACATCTATAACACTTCAGTTAAAATTAAATACAACTTTATATTAGCATATATTGTATCCTAGCTAAGACCTGATCTACAAAATCTGCTGAAGCTTTGGTGCTTAGTCATGAAGGGAATTTGAAAAAATGGAACTAGATTTTGTAGATTTCAAAGGTGGGTATTTAAATTTGCTACTTTCAAATTTAGGGGAAAATCATTTGAAAATACATTTTCTGAAATTGTGATTCAACATAGTAAATGCTTAAAAATAATCTGTAGTTTGTAATAAAACCACAAATTCCTGAACCCTATTCTAATCTATGGAATAAGAGCCTCAATGTCAAAAATATGAGAAGCAAAATATCTTTATTTATTTATTTATTTATTTTGAGCCAGTTTCACTTTGTCACCCTGGGTAGAGCGCTGTGACATCTATAGCTCACAGCAACCTCAAACTCTTGGGCTGAAGTGGTCCTCTTGCCTCAGCCTCCCAAGTAGCTGGGACTATGGGTGCATGTCATAACGTCCTGCTAGTTTTAGAGATGGGGTCTCACTCTTGCTCAGACTGGTCTCGAATTCCCTAGCTTAAGTGATCCACCAGCCAGAGGGGAACACATATGCACTGTTGGTGGGATGGCAAATTAATACCGCACATTTGGAAAGAAGTATGGAGAATCCTCAAAGAGGTAAAAGTAGACCTTCCTTTTGATCTTGCAATCCCATTACTTGGTAGCTACCCAGAAGAAAAAAAATCATTTTGTCATAAGGACATTTGCACTTGAATGTTTATAGCCATAGTCTATAATCACGCTTTATCTGACAATTTTCCTATATTGTACTTCAGTGACTCTCAACATGATGTACATGATTTGTCTTCTATTCACCAGTCACCCTGTGTCCTAGAACCTGGATTATACTAGATCAGAAACTACCACTTCTAAAAAGCAAGTACTGGGTATAAATCATGTTCTGCTCTTGTGGGAAATATATGTCTATTCTTCTTTACATATACAGAGAAAATTAGCCAGAAGTAGAAGACATCCTTCAAGTTAAATGCCAAGATAAATTGAAAACATGATCATACGGAGTGTACAAATGATTTCTCAGTTATTAATATAGTAAAAATTTACTATAATTGTCTTCTGTGGCTGGACTCTACATACTTATGATGACCAATACAAAGTGTGTCCTTGTAATTCACAGTAAGAAACATGTGGTTGAAATATTTGTTTTAATGAATTCATTTAAATTCAATTACCTGATATTTATGTCTATTAAGAGACTGAATATGTGTTCCTACCAAAAATGATTTTGTTCACTATTCTTGCTTAAATGAAATAGCCAGGTATTGTAGCGGGTAGATGTAGTCCCAGCTACTTATAAGGCTGAGGCAAGAGAATTGCCAAGCCCAAGAGTTTGAGGTTGCTGTGAGCTGTGATGCCTCAGTACTCTATCAAAGGCAAGAAAATGAGACTCTGTTTCACACACAAAAAAAAATGTTAATAAAGTAACCTTCATTATATATAGTCTACATAAAGAGAAAATGGCATGATATTTTTGAAAAAAAAACAATTAATTTTTTTGAAATAGAAAACTGATAATATTTGAAACTCAGACTTTATAAGGCAGTGTTTCCCACATCTGTATTGGTAACACAATGCTCCATGAAAGGGTTCCTTACTGTAATAATATAATTGCACAAGGTAAGCGTATGATGTTTGTTTAGTTTTGTTTTTCTGCAGAATCCATCATGATCCTCAATGGCAATTGCAAAGCTGAGAAGGGAGTGTAATATACCAGTTTCCACTCATAATTTGATCATGGTTTTCTCCTTCTCTATTATACATGCCTATATAAAATGTCATTCCATTATATTTCATAGAAATACTAATCTAGACTGAATAGCCCCAAGATTTAAATTGTAATTTTTTTCTTGCTTATTGATTCTCAAATTTTGTATTAAAATTACATGATAATCATAAACTTATTATAGTGATATAATGACTAGTATTCTTAGATAATACATATGACTTTAACTCACGCTGTTGGTTTTAAAAATAGGTTAAAAGACAGGGAGGATATCTGGTATCTAGTCCAATTTTGGACTCTAAAACACAAGTTTTAAAAGAATTAAAGTATATTCTTCATGACAAAACCTAACCACATACTTTTCCTCATTTCTTTTCAAAGACATTATTACTTTTCTCTCACATAGCTGTAATGTAACATGGTTTCTTGTTACCGTTATTTTTTCTTTAGTCACTACTTACTCTCTATCAAGAACTCTGTGTCCACTACCCTGTAAAACTGCTACTCTCAGAGTTCCTAGGTGGACTCCCCTGTCCCTCTCTGTTCTTGTCTCCCTCTCTCACCTCTCCCATTCCCTCTTCCTTTTACATGCTATTCTAAGTGATCTTATGTGGGAAGAATGTCCACATAAAACTAGCTAAATGAAATGTGCTCTTTTAATTCCAGAAACTGAGCAAAGACTTGTAAGTATTGTGCATTTTGTAGAGGCCTAGGCTGCCTGGGAGAGTATGGCAGAGCCTGCAGGCAAGGTGGTAACAACCTCTTGCAGGGAACTCTGACTATGCAGTCAGCCTGCCAGATAGGGTTTATATGGCCCATCTGTGCAGGAGGCATGGCTCAAAGGTTGATGTGAGTGAAGAAAAGCTCCATTGTAGAAGCCGGTGGCCTCCAAACCACAAGAAAACAGAGTCATTGAGCCTGTTTCTTGCTGTTTCTAGGAAACTTAATTGAGTACATGGAAGAAAAAAGTTTTATTCCCTGTTTGTCCTGACCTTTAACTTTGACAATGGAAGTCAGATGATGCAGGGTTGCTTTAGGTCTTTAGAGGAATAGCTGGAAGCTAGTCTTAAGATGGTTATCTTACTTTTGGACTTTCTGTCTTTTCTATAGTCTAACATAAGAATAGAGAATGTTAAGATTGTTGATTAATGTGTTGTACGTGACCAGCTCCCTATAAAAGGTGGTCGAGAATAAAGATGATTTGCTACATGCCACCCAAAAGTGTGTAGTCATTTCTTGCTTTCATATAATCCCAGGAGCCAGCTTACACCTGCGGCCAAGCTGTCTGACTCTCCCTGCAAGAAATTGCCTCCCAACAATCTTAGTAACATCAATGTTTTTATTTGACTTTAGTCATTTATGAACCCCATATCCCCATCCCATATTAGTCTGCTGTGCTCTGAACTTGCATTTCCAATGGCCTATAGATTTCTTCCCCTGGATAACCAACCACTAGACATCATCACATATTATACACACACACACACACACACACACACATAAATATATATAACCCTATCACATATTATACACACCTACACATATGCACATATACACACACAACATTAATCAATAAGCTAAGTTTAGTGGTGTGGTAGGGTACAAGATCAATATATCAAGATCCAATTGTATTACTATGCAATAAGAATGAATGATCTCAAAAAGGAAGCAAAAGTACATTCTACATACAGTGACAACAAAAATTATAAATTACTCAATTATTACTTGGTTTAATAAAGGAAGTATGAGACTTGCATATTAACAAACATTGCTGAAAGAAATTAATGAAGTCTTAAATAAATGGAAAAGTTCAACCCCCAAAGGGGTCATGGCCCACAGGTTGAGAACCACTGGGATAGACGAATGGCCAACAAACATATGAAATCAGAGATTTTATCAGCCCTAATCATCAGAGAAATGCAAATCAAAACCACTTTGAGACATCACCTAACCCTAGTGAGAACAGCCCACCACATTGCAAGGTTCCAAAGCTGCAGATGCTGGTGTTGGGTCTGTCAAAGGAAGAGATAAAGGTATCCTTTAGATACCATTGATATCATTCTCTTGCTTGGCTGCATTGGCTAGAACTTCCAGCACTGTGGTGAACAGTAGTGGCGATAGTGGACATCCTTGTCTGGTTCCGGTTTTAAGCAGGAATGTTTTTAATTTTTCTTCAACTTGTTTTCAAAAATGACTATTAAAAACCAACAAATTTATACTGGCAATGTGTATGCACTTGTTCTCCTGTGCTGTCAGCAGGTCGTGCATTCATAAAGATATCTGCTAGAACGACAAGCTCTTAGTCAGTCCTCTAGGCCATTCACTTCCATTTCTCTGCACTCCTCCTGCCCTTTGTCATATGAAGGATTCACACAACCTGTGACCACTTGCATTTGGACATATAATTCTTCTTTCTATGCACAGTCTCTTCTCCTTTGACTGTGAAATTCTTATCATGACAACGAAACTTGACTTTCTCAAACAAGGCTTTTCTCAATTCCATAACAAACCTTGCTACTGTTTTCTGTTCCCTTATAATAGTCTATTCATATTTTCCATAATGGAATATAGAGGATTTCATCAGTGTTTGTGCAACTCCCTTCCAATAATTTGTAAATCCTATGAAAACATGAATCTGTTCTAAAACATATAGTACGACTCTGCATCCTATCAGCATTCAAAATTTATTTATTGACTCAGTTAATTACTTAATTTAAAAAGCACTTTAATTCTTTGTTAGTTTGGTGGAGGGAAAAATATGTTTCATCAATAGTTAACCCACCTGGTACAAAATGCGAATTATATTGTGGAGGGTCATCTGGCCTTGGATCTGACAATGTTGTTTCATTTTTCATTTCACCTGAAGGCTGCTCAAGAGCTGTGGGGGCTACATCTTGGAATAAAGAGAGTAGACATGATTCACAAAGGAAATGATCATATGATAACAAAATACATTTGTTCTGTTGTTATACATCAAGGAATATAATTATATGAAGACATTCATATTTCTTTTTTCTTTCTTTTTTTTTTTTTTTTTTTTTTTTTGCAGTTTTTGGCTGGGGCTGGGTTTGAACCCACCACCTCTGGCATATGGGGCCGGTGCCTTACTCCTTTGAGCCACAGGTGTCGCCCTAAGACATTCTTATTTCTTATAAAAACATAATTAGACATATAGTAGACACCAAACTATTAATAAATTTCATTACTGCACATAGATTAAAAATAAAGCTAAACAATTATATTGAGCTTGTGATCAAAGCAAAGTACTTTCTTACTAATGGTCCGGCTGAACTGATGCTGACCTACATAGTAAGTAGTAAATTCCTTACACAACATCAAAAATAATTTTTCCTACTATACAATGTGAGAAAAGAGATAGACACATATAGATAGTATGAATTTTATTTTTGTTCTAATCCTTTTGGGAAAGTGATGTCTAAGTAAGTCAAAAGATACGCTCATACATACTTAATAGTGTAGAAAACAGAGGTGCTACACACAGTTCAGTTAGCAATACTCTGGAGCACATCTCCAGTGACCCATATTTTTACTGAATTCTTTCTACAAGTAACCTAGGTCACAAGAATTGCTGCAAAACTGGGACTGGAGTCATTTTCAAGATGTTACACATGATCTTCTTGTTGAGATTAGAGAAATTCCTCCCTAGACTCACTATGGGAAAATTCTCAATTTCCTAAACAACTAGTTGAATTTGTCTCACAGAAAAACAAATTCCTTAAATGTGGTGATATTTTTCTCTTTTTATCAGTTATTAGAAAATGCAAGCTCTGCCTTCAGCCCTCTCTTCCAAGGCAGGATGTCGTCACAGGCTCTTTGCTAGTTACTACCACCTCCTTTTGCAGACGTGCTGTCCTACTCTTACTTTTCTTTGCCCTCATTTGCCCCACATTTATTAAAGGACAGTTAGCACATATGTGCTATTATAAGTTCTAAATTCTTTTCAGATAAAGAGAGATAGTAATGATCATATGCATAAATAAATAAATAGCAAATAATTAAAAACTCCAAAATGAAACAAAGAGCCCTTTTAAGGAAAACAATCGTATCACTCACTTTAAAATGAAGCATATTCCAATTTATTTACAAAGACTCACCTGACATTTTGAAGAATTACAATTAATCCTGAAAAATAAAACAATTTAATGCCTTAAAATATATACATACTTTATATTTACTATTACTACTCAGTGATATATAAAACATGTTCTATAATTTTTATAGCCACTAGTTACCTTTCATGTATTCATCTATGCATTCATTACGCAACAAATACTTATTGAACAGCTATTATGTACCATGCACAATTACAAATGTTCAGAAGGCAGCAATAAACCAGACATACACTCTGTTGACCACTCTTCTGAAGCTCCTACTCTTGTGGGGGAAGATTTTTTGAAAGTCAACAAATATTTAAGTATAAACTTAAATTTATGTTTGGAAAGCAAAGTTATAAAGAAAGCAAAGTAAAATGTTTAAGATAAACATGAATGAGAAGTTGTAGGAGATTCAGGGTAACCCTCTCCGAGGAGGTGACCTTAGAACTACTTGGATTATAAAAAAGACATTTCACACCAAAATCATGGGTAAAGTTTTAGAAACAGAGGAAAGAAAGTGAAAAGGCCCAGACAGAGATGGAAATAAGTTTGGAATATTTAAGAGAAAGAAAGAAAAAGAGGTCAGATGTTACTAGGTCCAGGAGCATGAAGAGAACTGAGGTAAGAGATGAAGAGTGAGGTCTAATCACATTTGATAGCCATGGCAAGGTGTTTGGGTGTTTGGCATGTATCATAACTCTAATGAGAAGTCTCAAGGATTGTTGTCAGAGGAGTGATCAGATCTGACCTATGCCACATATTGAGTGGGAGAGTAGAAAGAAGGAGCAGTGAGGGATGGCAGCTGTAATCCAGTGAGTGTGGTAGGGTTTAGATTAGGGAGGTGACACCAGAGAGGGTTAGAAGTACTCAGAGACATTGGTGTTTGTGCACAGCCTACAGGAGTTGATGAAGGACAAAGGCAAATAGATGAGTCAACCTCGGGTCTCAATTTTAGCCCAGGGTAACTGAATTGATGGTGATAGCTTCAATGGAAGTAGAGAGGAGGACGCTCCCAAAATCATAGGTACTGAGGAAAGTAAGAGTCAGAAGTTTAAGCTGGGGCATGTTATGTTTGAAGCCAAAAGAATAAATTTATACACGTAAATAAAAAATGTGCATTGGAACATTATCAGAATAATTTGGAGAAGGAAACTAGAAGTCGAGATGAGATTTGTAAGAAGGAATGAGGGTGAAGTTAAAATATTCTAGGTTAAATCACCACCCTCAAATAAAGCCAATTATTAACAAGAGACTTTTAGTAGATCTGAATTTCCAATTTCTGAGTAATTACAAATAACAAAGAAAACAGTATCCATAAACATTAGAATTACTCACTGCATATCAAGTGTAAAGCAAAGGGCCCAACACTTCTCACATATTATCTCTAATTATAACAACATTTCTCCAATATATAAATAGTTAACCCTGCTAAAGGCAAGTACTTCTAAATTCAACACCCGTGTGGGATCCAATACATCATTCTGTTTATCAGAATAATGTGGTTATTGGCGTTGTTTGTCGGGAGTGAAAAGTCACCAATACAGAATGGGTCAAAGCAGGATTAGAACACCATAGGAGTGAGTCCTCAACACCATTGAGGCTGATTTGACTCAGCAAAAATCACCATGACATGAGCCACCATGTAGATTCTTAGCTGAAGTAACTGTTTTCCCAAGATGGATGCCTAGGACCATCTCCACTCACCTGTGGAACAGAAGGTTATCATACAATGTCCTATGTATCTTAAGAGGTTAAAGAAGGTATTCTGGGGCATACAAAAATGTCAGTCCTAATTTGGGCCAGCCAGAGGAGTCCAATGTATTGATCTTATTCCTCAATGATGATAATCTATATTATTGAGGAAAATGACCACAGTTTTCCATAACTTTGAAAGCTAGATACTCTTACATATACATCCTGAGAGTGACTCTTGCACAAGTAAAAAGGATATACAAAAGAGTGCTCTTGATACCACTATTCATATTTTAAAAAATTGAAAATTACCTAATGTCCATCAATGATAGACTGTATAAATAAGTTCTTGTATACACTAATGAAGCTAGAGTATACCATAGTGAAAACAACTGCAACTGTACATACAAATAAGGATGAAACTCCAAATGATAACACTTACAGAAAAAGCAAGTCATTAGAGAAAGCATATAGTTCATTCTATTTAAGTATGTTTAATAGCAGGATATACAAACACTCTGTCTGATAAATACGTGGAAAAAAATTAAAAGAAGTTCTAGGGAATAAATAATCCAAAATTCAAGGAAATTGTTCTATGTCAGGGAGAGGTCAAGAGGAGCAAGTGTTTAGAAGTGGCCCCCAAGGAGCGCTACGTTCCTGCCAATGATCTGGTTCTAGCACAGTGAAGAGAACAAGTGTGATGTATTGTCAACAACCTTTAGAGGGTAGATATATATTTAAATATAAACACAAGTATTTACAAATGTAACATTGTTTTATGATAAATAATAACTAACAATTATATAAGATCACATAATTAAGTTCACAAACTCATCCTGGAAAAAGTACTACATACCTCATTGCTGAATATCACTATGGTCACCCTCAAGGTACTCTCCTTGGGGAGTTACATACCAATGCCAGCACAGAATCCACCCTTCAAAGCACTTTTTACTAGGATGAGTTCACAAACTTAATTGTCAAGTCGTTTCAGAAAAAGAGTTCCAAAATTGCTTTGGAACTATGTGAAGTCTGGGGATTGCAAACCATCCAGGAGTCACAATAGAAAATGATTAGAAAAGGTTATTAAGTGCATTATGTTAAAGAGACCAAATTATCTATATCCATTCATCCATCATCTATCCAGCTATCTATAGTGGCCTACTGTTTAGGATACTGTAAAAGTGGCCAATTTTAAGAATAGCTGAATATAGATTAAGAAATAGATTTGAATATTATTTTTAAAATATTTTATTTTCAAAACAAAATGAGAAAAACATAGAATTCTAAACTCCAAACCTAAAAAACTACCTCTGGGGTCCATACCTGAATATCTACACTTTTAACACAGTCCTAAGTGATCACTATGATCAAGCATGAGACTAATACACTGTGTGCAAAGAAAAAAAAGAAAACAGTTCTCAACTCTTCCAGCCAGTAATTAAGAATTCAAATATGACTCAACTGATTGAATAACAACTTTAAAAAGTTCACTAATCAGTAAAATTGTAAAAAGCAACTAATACTCATGATTTTAAATAAAAGGAAAATATACCTATATGTTGCCTCACTAGTTTCATATACTTAAAGAGTCTGTTTATCTGCTTTCTTCTTTGAACCAGTGGTATTTTTTTCTTCTCCATCTTATATTCTCTTTCTTACAAAATTTTACAACATAGTTCTAGCAAATTTTTATGTAAGATAGGATAATTTTCAGCTGGTGCAAGCATGAGTGTTGTTGGCTCAATCCTCTCTTAACCTCCAGTGAATTGTGTCATATTTCCCTGTCTCTAAGTAGCAACAAAAGGGCCACATGTGGAAGAGATTGACTTTTGGCTTTCCTTCAGATGGAAACCAAATTAGGAAACTGAGCTTTGTGGGGTGGAGCAAGATGGTGGACTAGAGACAGCTTCTTTGTAACCAGGCGAGGTAAGATTGGGGAGAAAAGACTCCAGCCATCTCTGTCTTGTGGGATTTACCCAGTAACATCCCTTTGGGGTCACAGGGAGGCAGCAGGAGACTTCAGGACCCCAAGAGGAGGATGAAAACTGAGGAGAAGTGGCAAGTGTTTGGTCAGAGGCCTGCTGGCTGTGGCAGCTGTGTCAGCAGCAGCTATAGCAGCTACAGTGGCACTAGACTTTGCAGACAAGGAATGCCTTCCCTGCTGGATTTTTTTTTCTTCCAGACTTGGGCACTTGTTTGAGTTACTTTGAGAGACCTTGGGCGAGTGAGCAAGTGACTTTGAACAGCACCCAGAGACTGGGACTGAGCCACTGGGGCAGAATGGAGCTTTCATTATTTGGCTGCAGACTGGGTATAGCCATTGTGGGGGAGCTGTCTTGCATGCTCAGCCCTCAGGGTCCCAGAGCAAGGCCGGTTCTGGTGCACCTGATAAGTGGGTGACCACTTCTGGAGAGATCCAAGTGACACATGCTTTCCTGGGAAAGCCACTGCATAGCCAAGGGACATGGTGTGGAAAGGTCAAGGAATGTCTATTAAGCAGGTTAAGGAAACATTCAGGCTCCCAACCCTACAGAGTTTGGGGGCAAATATGTCAGCAAAGACCTCCAATCTCCATCTTATATAGCTCTATCAGCATTGTGATTAGCATCTCATACACCAGAAGATCACCATTGCCCTGCTGTGTATATTGCCTGGGCAACAGGTGATCTTCTGGGGTATGAGATGCTAATCACAATGCTGATACAGTATATAAATAAATATATATGTATATATATATTTCCATAGATCGTTATATACATGTATATATAGTTATATAGTATATATATAGCTTTTTCTTTTTATATATAGCTATATGTATATATATGATATATATACACATATATATAATTTTTTAAAAAGAAAAATTTTTTAAAAAGAAAACCACATGTATGTATACAAGTCTACATATATATATTTAGAAAAATTTTTTAAAATTTTTCCTCCTAGATTTTTCTTTTTCTTTTCTTTTTTAAATTTTTCTCATGTAAATATAATTTTCCATTGTTGCCTTCTTTAATAATAAGGACTTCATTTTTCCTAGTTTTTCTGCCACTGTTGTTTGTTTTTTCCCCCAATTTTACACCTTAAGGTTTTTTGTCTGTTTGTTTTGGTTTGATTTATAGTATTTTTGTTTTCTCCTCTATTGGTAGAGGTGGGATACTTTGTCTGCTCAGGCTGACAAAGAGCTGCAGATGTAAAGGGACCCACCTAACCTAACCCCCACAGAGGTTGGGATTTGTGGGTGTGGGTCAAAGTACCCTACTGTACACCACTATCACTGCTGTCTCTCTCTTTCTGTTCCTCTCTTCTTTTTGTCAGTCTTCCCTTTTGTTTACACCCTTTCCTTTATGTTTTCTATTTTTTTATCTTTTATCCCTTCTTGTTCTTCAGTCTTCTCACCTTTTAGTCCTTTACCAAAAGGATACTTCAACACCTTAGATCAGAGGTACAGTAACTTAAAAAGCAAGAGGAAGTGAAACAAAAAAGTAGGGCAAGGAAACAGACAAAAAGAAAACACTCAGGAGGAAGAAACAGCAGAAAATTCCTGGCAACATTAAAAAAACAGAATAACGCAAACCCCCTAAGGGATCATGAGACAGCTACTGCAGAGGATTCTACCTATAAAGAAATGTTATCAGTGACAGAAGGGGAATTTAAAATATAGATGGTAAAAACAATGAAATAAATTGCTGAGAAAGTGGAAAATAACATAAAGGAAATCCAAAAACATAATCAAATAGAGTTGAACAATATGAACAATATAAAAAGCATATAGTGGAGTTTAAGGAATTGAAGCACTTAATCAGGAGAATTAAAGATGCAGTAGAAAGTATCAATAACAGATTAGACCATGCAGAAGAAAGAATTTCAGAGGTAGAGGATAAAGCTCTTGAGCTAACTAAGGCAGTTAAAAAGACAGGTAAAAAGAGAGAAAAAATAGAACATGCACTGCAAGAATTATGAGACTTCATAAAGCATTCAAACATATGAGTTATAGGTATCCCAGAAGGGAAAGAATAATATCCTAGAAGAAAGGAAGCCCTACTAGAGGATATCATAAATGAAAATTTCCCAGATATCACCACAGATTCTGACACACTCCTTTCAGAGGGATATCAGACCCCAGGTCATCTCAACTAAAGTAGAACTTCTCCAGGACATATTGTCATGAACCCATCCAAAGTCAAGACAAAAGAGAAGATTCTGCAAGCTGCCAGGAATAAGCACCAATAAATCTACAGGGCAAATCCATCAGGGTGACTGGGGACTTCTCAGATGAAACTTTTCAAGCCAGAAGAGAATGGCCATCTACCTTTAATATGCTTAAGCCAATTTTCAGCTCAGAAATCTATACCCTGTAAGGTAAGCCTTAAAATTGATAGAAAAATCAAATCATTTACTAATATGTGAACAATGTGGAAGTTTGCCACAAGAAAACCAGCTTAACAGAAAATACTTAAGACCTATTCAACAGGCTCAGCGCCTGTAACTCAGGTGGCTAAGGCACCAGCCACATACACTTAAGGTGGCGGGTTTGATTCCAGCCTGGGCCGCCAAACAACAATGATGGCTGCAACCAAAAAATGGCTGGCATTGTGGCAGATGCCTGTGGTCCCAGCTACTTGGGAGGCTGAGGCAGGAGACTCAGATGAGCCCAGGAGTTGGAGGTTGCTGTGAGCTGTTATGAGGCTCTGCCTCAAAAAAAAAAAAAAAAAAAAAAAAAGACCTATTCAAAACATTGACTATAATAATGGACCAGCAGCAAGGTAAACACCCAGAAGCTAAAGGACAAAATCTAGCTTTCATAATGATACAAAACAAAGGAAAGCAATGGACTTCCACAAAATAAGATGACTAGAACTCCATCACACTTATCCATTATCTCAGTAAATGTTAATGACTTGAATTCACCAATGAAGAGTCAAATGCTGGCTGATTGGATAAAAAAAGCACAAGCCATCCATTGCTGTTTTCAGGAAACACACCTAGCCTTGAAGGACAAAGTAAAACTGAGTGTTAAGGATTGGAAGACAATTTTTCAGGTGAATGGAAATCAGAAGAAAAGATGGGTTGCAATCTTATTTTCAGATACAAGTGGAGTTAAAGCAACTAAAGTAAAAACAGACAAAGATGAACACTTCATATTGGTCAAGGGGACAATATAACAAGAAGACATTAAATTCTAAATATTTATGCACCCAACTTAAAGGCTCCCAGATTTGTGAAACATACCTTAATTAGTCTGAGCAATATGATATCCCATAACAACATAATAGCAGGAGTCTTTAACACTTGTCTTACACAGCTTGACAGATCCTTTAAACAGAAACTAAACAAAGATACAAAAGACTTAAATGTGACCCTAGAACAAATGAGATTATTAATCCTCCCATGGAACATTCTCCAAAATAAATCATATCCAAAAGACACAATTCATACCTCAAGAAAATCAAAAGAATTGAAATTTTACCTTGCAGCTTTTCAGAGCAGGGTAATAAAGGTGGAACTAAACGCCAACAAAATTGTCATCCCTACACAAAGGCATGGATATAAAACAGTTACTGTATGCTAACTGACAGTTGGGTCAATGAAGAGACAAAAGAGGAACTTATCAACTTCCTGAAACATAACAACTATGAAGACACAAGCTGCTGAAACCTGTGAGACACTGCAAAAGCAGTCTTAAGAAGTAAATTTATTGCATTAGATGCCTTTCTGAAAAACAGAAAAAAAGTGCAACAACAAACTCACAAAATCTCTTAAGGAAATGGAAAAGGAAGAGCAATCTAATCTCAAACCTAGCAGAAGAAAGAAATAACCAAAATTAAATCAGAAAGAAATTTAATCAATAACAAAAAAAATCATTCTGAAAATAAAAGAAACAAAAAGTTGGTTCTTCAAAAAGATAAATAAAATCAATAAACCATTGGCCAGATTAACTAGAAACAGAAAAGTAAAATCTTTAGCAACCTCAATCAGAAATAAAAAGGGGGAAATAAAAACTGATACCCCAGAGAGACAAGAGATTATTTTGACTACTACAAAAAACTATATGCCCAGAAATTTGACAATGTGGAGGAAATGGACCACACCTGGAATCACACCATCTTCCCAGGCTTAACCAGGAAGAAATAGATCTCTTGAACAGACCAATATCAAGCACAGAGATTGCAGAAACAATAAAAATGCTTCCAACAATAAAAAAAAAAGTCCAAGACCAGATGGCTTCACATAAGAATTCTATTGCACCTTCAAAGATTCTATATTGCAGAACCTATTCTTAAATATTGAGAAGGAAGGAACCTTCCCCAATACATTCTATGAAGCAAACATCCCTTGATACCAAAACCAGGAAAGGATCTCCCTAAAAAGGAGAACTACAGACCAATTTCACTAATGAATATCTATGCAAAAATACTCAACAAAATCTTAGCAAATAGATCGCAGCTACTCATTAAAAAAATATACATCACAATCAAGTAAGGTTCATCTAAGGTACATCTAAGAGATGAGAAGTTGGTTTAACATACACAAATTCATAAATGTAATACACTATATAAATAGAAGCAAAAACAAAAACCATATGATCCTTTCAATAGATGCAAAAAAGCATTTGACAAAACACAGCATCCTTTTCTAAGAACACTTAAGAAAATAGGCATGGGGCACATTTCTTAAGCTGATTGAAGCCATCTATGACAAAGCCACAGCTAACATGATACTGAATGGTGTAAAACTGAATGTTCTTCTACTTAGAACTAGAGCTAGACAAGGATGTCCACTATCAGCACTATTATTCAACATAGTTCTAGAAGTTCTAGTCATTGCCATCAAGGAAAAGAAAGATATAAAGGGCATCCAAATGGGGGCAGAGGAAATCGAACTCTCTCTCTTTGCTAATGATATGCTCTTATACTTAGAAAACCCCAGAGACTCAGCCACAAAAGTCCTGGAAGTCATCAGGAAATATAGTAATGTGTCAGGATATAAAATCAGTGTTCACAAATAAGTAGCCTTTGTATATGCCATAACAGCCAAGTTGAGAAGCAAATCAAGGACACAATTCCTTTCACAGTAATTTCAAAGAAAATGAAATACTTAGAACTAAATCCAGCAAAAGATGTGAAAGATCTGCTTTCAAAGAGAATTATGAAACCCTAAGGAAAGAAATGCAGAAGACACTAGCAAATGGAAGAACATACCATACTCATGCCTAGGCAGAATCAACATTGTCAAAATGTCTATTCTACCCAAAGCAACCTACAGATTCAATGCAGCCACCACTAAAATACCAATCCTATTTTGAAGAACTGAAAATAATAGCACTTCATTTTGTATGGAACCAGAAAAAAACCTGTATAGCTAATGGTATTCTTAGTAATAAAAACAAAGTCAGAGGCATCACTCTACCAGACTTCAGGCTATATTACAAATCCACAGTAATCCAAACAGCATGGTATTGGCACAAAAATAGAGACATAGACATATGAAACAGGAGAGAAAACCAAGAGATGAAGCCAATCTCTACTTGCTGTCTGATCATTGATAAAGCAAACAAAAGCATACAGTGGGGAAAAGAATCCCTAGTTAACAAATGGTGCTGGGAGAACTGGATACCCACATATAAAAGACTGAAACTTGACTCACACCTTTTACCTCTTACAGAATTGCTTCAAGATGAATAAGAGACTTAAATCTAAGACATGAAATGATAAAAATCTTAGAAGGAAGTGTGGGGAAAACTCTTGATGATGTTGGCCTGGGGAAAAATTTTACAATGCAGATTTCAGCGGCCATCACAACAAAAATTAACAAATGTGACTGAGTAAAGCTGAAAAGCTGCTGCACAGCTAAAGACACACAAGTAAAGCAAAAAGACAATCTTCAGAATAGAAAAAGATTTTTGCAGGGTATATATCTGTCAAAGGGCTGATAACTATAATCTATAGAGAACTCAAGTTAATCAACAGAAATAGAGTAAACAATCCCATCTCCCTATGGGCAAAAGATAAGAAGAACCTTTTCTGATGAAGACAGATGAATGACTAACAAACATTTGAAAAAATGCTCATCGTCCCTGATCATCAGAAAAATGCAAATCAAAATCACACTAAGATAATGCCTAACACCAATGAGAATAGCCCCAATCACAGCTCTAAAAGCTGCAGATGCTGGCGTAGATGTAGAGAGAAGGGAACACTTTTGTACTGCTGGTGAGACTGCAAATTTTTGGAAGGAAGCATAAAGAATCCTCAAAGAACTCTAATTAGACCTCCCATTTGATCTTGCAGTCCAAGTAGTAGGCATCTACCCAGAAGAAAAAAAAGAAATATTTTCTCATGAGGATATTTGCACTAGACTGTTTATCACAGCTCAATTTACAAGTGCCAAAATGTGGAAACAACCTAACTGCCCACCAACTTAGGAATGGATTAACATGCTGTGGTATAGGTATACCATGGAATAGTAATCAGCCATTAAAAAGATGTAGACTTTACAACTTTTGTATTAACCTGATGGAGGTAGAACACATTCTTCTTAGTAAAGCATCATAAGAATGGAGAAGCAAGAATCCAATGTACTCAATTCTAATAGGAAGGCAGTAGATGACCTAATACAAGGGGGGACAGGAATGAGATATCAGAGAGAGGGGAGGAGGGAGATGGGGAGTCACAGTGCCTGGCTTTGCTTCTCTTGGGGGAGGGACACAATTACAAGAAGGGCTTTACCTAACAACTACTATCAGTGTAACCTAATTCTTTGTACCTTCAATGAAGCCCAAGCAATGAAAAAAAAAAAAAGAGAGAGAGAGAGAGAAGAAAAGAAAAACTGAGCTGTGCCTTCATAACAAGGCAGTATTACAGGTGTAGAGAGCTCTGAACTGTTGACATTTTCAGGGCTTGTGATGTAAACAGGGGAATGAATCTAAGCTGACCAGAATGCAATAAGGAGGGAAAGGAGACAGAGGCTGGACATGCTGAGGTTGGTGAGGCTGGGGTGTGCTGCCTCGTAAGGCAGCCTGGATGTCGTCACTGCCATCCTGCAGCCAGAGAGCATTAGCATGGGTACCATCTGCTGCGTTCCACAGTGTAGCTGTGGAATTGAATTGCTCTTCAATTTCTCTTTTATAAACAGTGACACACCCAGAGAGCTCAATAAAACCGGAGTTCTAAAACCTACATATAGGATATTTGAAACTTCAATCACCAAACTCACCAAGATGGTCAGTTCTTTAAAGTATAGTATTTACTGGAACCTGTCCTGACCTCTGAAAATAGTAGTCTCTGGGAAGATGAGAATGTCCTGGCACAAGACTTGGAAACCCACCCATGCATTCTACAACCCTGGGTCCTGCCTGTCTCCAGTACCTTAGTTCCTCTAGTCCTGAAAGGAGGGAAAGGAAACCAGGAAGTCACAGTCTGAACAATTTCTTCTGCTTCTTGGCAGGGTGAGAAAAGTGGCTTGATCCTGCAAAGTCCTATACTAGCTATCATAATTCTCTATTTGGGTTTAATATGTAATTGTTTTGAGATTATATCTCTTGCACACTGTAATCCTACCTTAAGCATATCCAGGGAGGGCAAAAGATTGGATGGCTATTTTTTTTTCTTAGAAACAGAGTCTCACTTTGTTGCTCTCGGCAGAGTGCTGTGGTATCACAGCTTACAGCATCCTCCAGCTCTTGGGCTTAGGTGATTCTCTTGCCTCAGCCTCGCAAGTAGCTGAGACTACAAGCCAATGCCCGGCTATTTTTTTGTTGCAGTTTGGCCAGGACTGGGTTTGAACCTGCCACCCTCAGTATATGGGACCATCACCCTATTCATTGAGCCACAGGTGCTGCCCAGATTGGCTGGCTATTAAATGGTGCATGCCAACACATTTTAGACAGTATGGACAGTGGTCCAACATGGAAGTTCAAGTCCCAGGTCTATCCCCAATATCTGTGTGACCCCTGGGGTGACTATTCTGTTCTTAGTTCATCCTTAATCATGGGCATGATGACAGTTCAACCTCACAGAACTATGATGAGGACTAAAACAATTACATTTGTATAGCACTTAAAATAGTGCCTGACATATAGCAAATCCTCAATAGATTAACACCTTTACTATTGTTTCATTCTTAAAACGTACCGCTGGTCATTGTTCTCGTGCCGGTAGGAGTCAGGGTCACAGTTGGGCAGTCTTCTGCCCCAGAGCTGGTGCATCCATACCAGGCTTTCCAATGGTGCACGATAATACTCATTTTGGCCCTGGGAAGAAACTCAAGAAGAAGCTTTTGAAACTGAAAGATTAGATGGGTCTTGACATTCGCTGGGCAGCCTCTAGCTATAGGAGTTCCTCTGCTGAGCCTAGAAGATGACTACAAAATTGAAAGAAGCCATGGCCCTAGCCCCTTGGGACCCAGTGAAGGTGAATAAGGAGGAAGAGGAGGAAGATTTCCTAGGTCAGACATCCAGCCAAGAAGTGCATGCTGAGAACACCACAGTCTGCATGTTAAAGAGGAAGAAAATAAAGAAGGAAAAGAAAGATTTCAGACAAGTAACAGTGAATGACTATCACTTACCTGAAAGCTTCAAAGAAGAGGAAGATCAGAAATGTAAGAAATCTGGGGGAAAATGTAGCCTTAATTCTGGCACTGTTAAAAATCAGAAAATACA
>CAUYQV010186256.1:0-20746 GCA_963574575.1 Galagoides demidoff
ATGTCTTAACACAACAATTATGAGAAAGACATGATGGCTATGTTATCCAGTTGGATGAGAGTTTTCCAAACTGCATATGGAAGCAACACACTGTATCCTATGATAGAATTAATGTACACAATTATGATCTAATAAAAAAAAGATTAAAAAAAGAGATTTAAAGAACACTACCTAGGATAAAAGGAAGGAAGACCAGCACAGCTAACTGTCTAAAAATACTGTCTTTCTGCATGCTTACCTGAAATTTCCAAGCACTGGGAGAACCCCCTGGGTAATTATAAGCCTACATGTTAAATTTATCATTTTGTGGGTGGAGTAGGAAATAAGTTGTATTATTTGTGCTTATTTCTATATTAGTATATGCAAATCTTTTAAAGTAGCATGAATGTGGCATGGAAAACAAGCAACCCAGGACAAGAGAGTTTTGCTAAGAAATAGATGGGGAAGTTCTAAGTATGGAAAGTATATGGAGGAGAGTTGCTAGAGTAGGGATGATATAAATGGCAAGAAGTGGGATTATGCCAAGGGATAGCAGAATTAAACTGTGGAATCTTAGGGATAAATTGGGAGCTGAGGAGATAATGAGAAAGAAAGGGAAAGATAGTTTTCTGCCAATTAAAAGGTTTGTTGATGTTCAGCACTAAAGTGATGTTAGGAATATTTTCTGCTCAAAACAGAATTGTCTTTTACATAAATGAGTGCTACCACTTATTAATGTTCTATACATTTCTCTGCCCGAGACAATGAGATAGTGTGAAATAGATGGATCGCAAAGTATTGTGATGTGTGATGGCTGCATGTGGACAAGGATGACCACGGCATGTGTCCACTGTTGCACAAAACCAGCAAGTCCCCCAGATTAAGGACCGGCTAAAAGATAAGAAGACTAATCAGGAAATAGGGCATGGGTCACTACAAAAGTTTTGAGACAAACTGTATTATGGTCCCTTATTTTGCTTCCAGGAAACACAGTTGACAGTGTCCTTTCTGAGTCACCAACCCAGACTTCAACTTGCTTGACTTATTGGTATTACTGGGAAGGCTTCATTTGTTTCTGTCCATGTGGGTTTTATATTTCTAGATTTTTGTGTATCTCAAAATTTTGGTAATAACCCGTGTATCAAGGAGATAGAATAGTCTGGGCAGCTTGACAAAATACCATGAAAAACAAAGACACTTAAGGAAAAAGATGAGTCCCTCTATATGAGGCTGAGGATGCTGGCTATGGGATTTGGCCTACCTTAGCCTACCTCTGTGCAGTCTGCAGATGATAACTCAGCTCATGGTGGGGTGGTTCTGAGTTCACATGGATAACTTGGATTAACATGTGGAGTATTCCGGAAATAATGTTTATGTTTTGTCACATCAATTACTTTAACTAAAGTTTCTTTTTTTCATATTGTTAGAATTCCTTCAACCTTAAGAATGAGTCTGAGAAGCTCTGGGGATAATTTCATTTGCACACTAGCTTTTCAAATCAAGTATTTTTGATGGGCGGGGCTAAGTCCTCTCAGTGGGCTAAACCACAATATTCAGACTACTTAGTTGTGGAGTATGTAAATAGGTAAGAATGAATACACATTCTTTATTCATGAAGATTAAGTTTATTAAATCACAGCTTAAATAATAATAATAAAAGTGCTACTATAAGAGAAATTCCACTTGAAGCAAGATATAAATGAATTTAACACCCAGAGTGTGGTTTCATTTTTATGTTAATACTATTTAGCTTAATCTTCTATTTAAAAAAATCTACTCTGACTTACACCCTATGTTTAAAGTTTCCAAGGCTATGATTATGATTTTAAAAAAGCTTTGGAGGGCATAACATAACTTAATTAGAAGAGTAACAGTGACAGATAAAAATTCTTCTAGAAATTTTTAACTAATTACTTGGCTTACCAGAGTGAGAGAAAGAGAAAGAGAGAGAGAATGAATGAATGTGTGTGTGAGCTATCTGAGCAAAGAATTCCTACCACTAACATTGTTAATAATTTTCTTCATTTTCCATGGACTCCAAAATAAGTTAGAGCTTACTTGTGTTACTATACAACATAGCAAAATGCATCTATTTCATACCAAATTGATTAACATCTATTTAGTGCTCTCCTTTCATATGGATGGTCGATATACATTTTATGATGTAGACCATAGAATGCTCAGAGCCTAGGGCAACACTGAGAGGGTGGTTTTATTCTTTTCCTTCTAGACCTTTTAAACCTCAATTGAACACAGAGGATCACTGTTGACCATGTAATAAAGACCCACTTTGTTTCAATTAAGAGATATCTTTGCTACTCAAAGAAAGATAGGTTACATGAGTTAGCTCAGAAAGATACTCTACAAAGCCAAGTTTCATAGACTACCCACATTTCCCCATTTGTTTGCATATATCCCCCAATTTATAGACTATCTATATTTTCCCATGTTTTTGCATTCATTTCCCATTTATAGACAATCTGTATTTCCTTATTTGCATACAAAGGCTATCTTCTCCCCAACAACTCCATTTTCTATGGAGCTATAGCATAAAATACACATTCTGTAGCCAAATTGAGTGCATTGCTCATGCCCAATGAATATAGAATACCTCCAAATGGAACAGTTAGCTCCCCTCCCCTCTCTAAGAGGTATGTTAAAACTTGATATGTCCACTCGGAATGGTCCATTTTCAAAGGATCACATTAGACTGTAAAACATTCAGACTTAAATGGTCAACATCTTCCTTGAAGGTTTAAAAATGTGTGACGATGATGCAGGTTACTGTCATGAGAGAAGGGTCAGTGTAGAAATTTCAACAAATTAGATTTAACCACTGCTTAGAAAATTACATTTAACTTGAAAAGTTAGAATCTCCACTCTGTTAGGTAAGGTTTATAGATTCAAACTTCTGAATATCTGAATGTAAATACAGATACAGGACACTAGCTTATCAATTATTAAAATGGATTTTGCAACTCTCTTGGCTAGTTTGGTCTATGGGCAATATTATTGCAATGTTCTTTGTTCTGATTCATTCTTGTACACATGCACATGTACATATTATAAGTGCATAAACAATTTTTATAGAATTATTTTGTAATACCAACGTTAACCAAGCACCACACCTGTCATTTTATTAAAATGTAGTGGTCAAGAAATTACTAGTAGTAGAAGTATATGCTATTATTATAGAAGTATCTATGTGCCAATATTACATATGTGAAAGACTTTTAAGAATGCAAAGTGGCTCTAATTAATTGAAAGCTCTTAACATATGCCTTAACTTCTGATTCATTTCCAACATTATTGGGTCACTGATTTCTCTAGGAGTATTTTTCAAATAATTCAGTGAGCCAGGCTGTCCTCTCTGACTTTGAAAATTTCTTTAAAACTACGCTAATTCATGTCTGTAAGTGCATGAATGAATGCTAATTCATGCACTCACTCCACAAATATTTATTAGGCACCTTTAATATGCTATAAAATCACAAATACAAGGGGGAAAGGGGGCTGTCCTACTTTTGGACAACTTCTTTCTGGAGTAGACTAATATATACACAAATAATTATCATATGCTGTGATATAGGTACCAAGTTAGAAATTGTATTAAAGACCTACAGGAATTAAGGCACCAGGCATGATGCTGGGAAGTTAATTCCAAATATAATCATAATTTAACCATATCTGCAGACAATGTGTTGATCTAAGCCACCATTATTTCTTTGACCTAGATCACTGATTACAGCTACCTGCCTACCAGTTTCCTCATTCTACTCTTGCCTTACAGCAAAGGCAGTGTGATCCTCTAAAAATGCTAAGTCAGGTCTTGCAGTTCTCCTTCCTTTTCTCATCAGTGTTCTCCCATCTCACCGGACATAAAGACCCTATGTCAGTAGTTCTCAACCTTCCTAATGCTGCAACCCATTAATACAGTTCTTCATGTTGTGGTGACCCCCAACCATAAAATGATTTTTGTTGCTACTTCATAACTGTAATTTTGCTACTGTTATGAATTGTAATGTAAATATCTGATATGTAGGATGTATTTTCATTATTAGAAAGGGGTTGCGATCCACAGGTTGAGAACCACTACCCTACATGGTCCTCCATTATCTATTCTAGAAAAATCAGTGACCCAATAGCTGTGAGAGTGAAGCAAAAATAAATACAAATATCATCCACTACTGTGCCCTCCTCTCTGCTCCAGCCACACTGGTCTACAAGGAGTACATGGTGGTTCTAGGATTTGCACTTGCCACTTTCTCTGCCTATAAATGCCCCCCTGACCAGACAACCCCATAAACTGTGACTTTAGTTCATCCAGATCTTTTTTCATTAGAGACATTTTTTGACTACCTTGTCTAAAGTATCATGCCCCTCTACCTATACATCTCACTCTGCTTACCTTATTTTGTTTTCCTCTGTTGCTTTTCACATACTAGATATTTGTTTGTTTTTTCATTTATGTTCAAACAAAGGGAAGGGTCTTGTTGCTGTTCTGAGCCAGGAGGTGCCTTGCATATAGCAGGCACTCAATAAATCATCATTTCATGAAAGAATGTAAAGATGGTTTCAAGTCGAAGAAGACTATTAAGATTTGCTTACAAGCTTAATGTTTCATGTTAAACAGGATGAGTCTCTTACATCAAAGGAGTTTACAATGGAAATGTTTCCACCCCCCCCTTTTTTTTTTTACTGGAATGAAGCTGACATTCATTTAATTTTAGAACAATGGACAATGAGGACGCATAAGGCAATGAAGGCTCCTTAAGATCAAAATAGGAATAAATGAATGTCAAGAAGCAGAATGATGAGATGGTATGCGTTTGACATTGGATAGAGTTGTAATGAAAGAAACAAGAGCCCGGAATCCCACTCCCTGATTTCTGCTGTTCAGTCAACAGGCAATCATGAGTTACGTTGAAACTTTGGCAAAACCCCATCTTAGTGAATAGTTATAATGGTGCATCCAAACCCATAGATCTGGGTCTCTTTCTGCTCTGTTTCACTGACTCTGTCATCTTTCTGGTCTTCTGTTTCTGTGCTGTTTAAGGAGGACCTTGAATCTGTTCAAAGATAGATTGCCAAATATCACTTTATACTCAGAATTTTGTGACTTTATCAGATATAATGTATATGAAAGTGCTTTGCAAAACAAAGTTCTACCCAGGTGTCAATGATTATATGATAGATCCTAAACTCTAAACTTTTCAAAAAAGTAGTTTCCAAACTATTTTAAATGACCAAATTCCTTCTTGGAATAAGGGCACAGTCTCTCCTGATGGCTATTTTGAAGCAGATCAATTTCTAGAGCAGGGACTTTAAAATTTGTCACCATTTACCTAAGCCCTATTTACTCAGTCATATATGTGTTGATTTTGTCAGTGATATTTTTCATGGGCCACATTTTGATCATTCATGGCATTCTCCTACTTCATACATTCCTCATAATTACAAAGTAGGAGTTTAACATTTCTTCTGGCTCTCGTTGATTTTCTAGGGCCAGACTAGATTAAGGTGAGTGAGACACTCACCTTGGGAGTGATCGTAAGTGGACACCAAAACACAATAATCAGGGCAAACAACATTGTAGTGTAATATTTTTAAAAATCAAAAATAACAAAAAAACTTATGATGAACAAAGCATCAAATGTTAAATAAATTTTTTTCCTTTTTCCCCAGGCTCCATCTTATATAACTCAGCACAGCCCTCTTTTCACCTGTTCAATTCTATCTTTAAAACGAGTCCAAGTCAATAAACCTACATTCCATGCCCCGTGCCCCCATACTTCATTTCATACTTGTATGCTGAAAAATCTCAGTGTGTTTTCTTGTTAATCACTCAGAAGTCCCCCCTTTGCTTTCTTGTTCTCAACCTATTTCATCCATCCTTTTCTCTCTGCAGGGTCGGAAAGGCCCTATATTACCTGCTGTACGTCTGACTTTAGTGCCACTTCCAATTTTGACCATTCATCCTCATTTGGTTTTAGTGATTTCTCAGACGTTCCTGTTGGCCTATTGGGCCTTGGGACTTCTACCCAGACTTTTGCTTTCCTCAATCTTTTGATTCCCCAGTTGCCTGGTGTAACAAAGTTCGTGTTAGGCCACTGTATGATGAGATGCTATGCGCTGGGTCACAGCTCTTGGGGAACGATAAGGGAACCTGGGATATCACTTATTTGATGAATGCTTAAAAATCCATGGGCCTGTCAACTCTCCGAACTGGTTTAATTTATACCTAAGAAACCCCTAAACTGTGGCTTGTAGCTACTTAGCTTCATTACTGAAGCCTGAGTCTTACTGTGATGATTTCTCTTACCTTTGCATTTCTCCCATTTAGCCGATAAAGCAATTCCCAATGGTTCTTAGGTCTTCTCTTAAACGATGTTTTCTTCTTCTACACAGTTTGGTAGAAAACTGAGGAAGACCTCTGTTCGTCAATGCCTGCCTAGGAAAAAGATGAACCCCATGTTTGCCTTCTCCCCAATTACATTATAAGCACTGATTTTCCCCCACCTAAGGAAAACTTGTGGGTGTTTAAAGTTGATTTTAATTTTTTGAAAAGTTTTTAGGTTCACAGCAAAATTGAACAGAAAGTACAGAGATTTCTTCTATCCCTTCTTTTGATACAAGTGAATGCCTCTGTCTAGGCAATGTCCCACACCTTCTTTTTTTAATTTAATGTCCTCTAAAGAATGAAGTTGGATGTTATAATATTGTTGAAAGAAAAACTCAGCCAAAACATATTATAATTTTGATTGCGTATGCAACTATAAATATAGGTTCAAATATATAGTATAAAACAACTAATGAGAGAGTGTGGAGGAAAGAAAAGAAGCAACTTTAGTTGGAAATTTGTAGGCATTCATTATGTAGTGCTTCAATATCTTAGTAAAGTTTTCAACTATAATGACCCCTGAGCTTTAAATACTATGAAATTACAAAATTATCGTTGGACTGTATAATTATTTACAATGAACTTCCACTTATTTATGTTTGTGGATTTTGAAAAGTACATTTTTTAATTTTAATTGACTTGATTGCCATGGTTTCTGAATGATACTATCCCAGAGGATGGTTTGGTGAAGGATGATTTCTTGCTGGGCTACCTCAATCACCTGGCCTGTCTGCATTCGACTTCTCTTCATGGGTTCATGTCCATGTCCAGACTGCCTGTCATGTTCATTAAAACCTCATTCTTGTGAGGCAAGAATTATACATGCAATTCTTTCTCTTCCTGAACAGCAGAGGAAAATTTTAATGGAGTTTTAAAATCGACTAGAATAGTGTATACCACAAGGCAGTGATTGTATTGAATTTTAATAAGAAACATATCAATATTTTAAAATATAAATAGTTGACTTTTCACATACCGTTAATGTAAATTAGTAGCACTTAAACTTTTGAAATGATTCAAGCTTAAAACTGCACTTAGATTCTTGAGACTTCTCAAATAATCTGGATACTAAATCTTGCATTTAATATGTGAACAAATATTTTTCTTGCATGTCTATGGTTTACCTTTTTACTTTATTTACTGTCTTTTGGGGATAGATGCAATTTTGATGTGATCAAATTTTTTATGAATAATTTTTGTGATATATGTATGGGAAAGATGCAGGGACTGGGATGTGTCTTATGAAATTTTCCAATACCTTGAAATCATAAAATCATTCTATATTTGCATCTAAATATTGTAGTATGTCTGATCCACCTGGAATTTTCTGTGCAGTAGTATAATGTTGGGATAGAATTAAACTTCATGACTACGTGACTATCCTGTTGTTCTCATTGATCTTTTCTCTCCTTTCCAATGGCATAATTATCTTGTCTTATGCCAATATTATCCTATTCTAATTGCTATAGCTGGATAATTTTTTCATTTCTCCCTCCCTTCCTCTCTTTCTCCTTCCTCCTCCTCCATTCCTTCCATCTTGCCTTTTTTCTTTCATTCTGTTTTTAATTGGTATGTGTCTTCTTCTAATTGAGTTGTAACAACTCTTTATATATATATATTTTTATATATATATATATTTTTTTGAGACAGAGCCTCAAGCTGTCCCCCTGGGTACAGTGCCATGGCTTCACTGCTCACAGCAACCTCCAACTCCTGGGCTCAAGTGAGTCTCCTGTCTCAGCCTCCAAGTAGCTGGGATCACAGGTGCCCGCCACAACACCCAGCTATTTTTTTGTTGCAGCCATTATTGTTGTTTGGCGGGCCCAGGCTGGATTCGAACCCACCACCTTAGGTGTATGTGGCTGGCGCCTTAGTTGCTTGAGCCACAGGCGCCAAGCCTATATATTCTTAATACAAATCTTTGTCAGAAGATATTGCAAATATTTTCTCCAAATCAGTGTTTTGCCTTTTAAAATTTTTAAGAGTTTTTCAAAGAGCAGAAATTCTCCCCCCATTCCAGAATTTCTCTTTTTTAAAAAAGATCTAATTTTGAAATAATTTCTGGTTTACAAAACATATTGCCAAAAGATAGTGCAAAGAGTTTCTGTATGCTTTTCATCCACCTTCCCCAAATGTCAATATCTTAAATAAGCATGATACAATTATCAAAATCAGAAAAGTAACAGTGGATAAAACTCTTTGCCTACAGATCTTACTCAAATTTCATTCACTGTCTTACTAACAACCTTTTCCAATCCCTGATCCAGGAGTTTATTTGAAGTTTATTTATTTTTATTAATTATTAATTTTTCTGAAAACCAGGTTTTGTTGTTAGCAACTTTTCTCTCTTGGGAGTATTTTTATTATTTTATTAATTCTTATTCTTACTTAGATTTTGTTATTTCACTTACTTTGAGTTACTTATATTTTCCTACTTTACTAATGGAGCACTTAAATAATTGATTTTTATTCTTCTCCCTGTATAAGCATTTAAAGCAAGAAAGAAAAAGTTCTAAACATTGCTTTAGCTTCATCCTAAATATTTGACATATAGTGATTTTTATGATATTTAGTTTAAAAGATTTAATTATATTCCTTGTAATATATACTTTAACTTACAGATTATTTAGAAGTGTCTTATTTAATTTCCAAAATTTGAGACTGTTCCAATTTTTTGATGTTTATTTCATATTAAATTGGTATGTATGTTGTGTGTGAGAGAATGTATTCTATATCATTTTGATCTTTCTAAATGTTTGAGCTTAGCTTATAGTTTAGCGTGGTGTATGTTTTAGTACTTGTGAAGAACGTATATACTATTATTTGGTTTGTTAGCCTATCAATTGTCAACTTACATGAGTTGATTTTAATTTTTGTTCAAATATTTTATGTCCTTAGTGATTTAAAATTATTTTCCTATTCATAGCATCTACTTGCTTCTTCCTTTTAAAATTTACCCTGAACAATCTCTGCCTTCAAATGGAATGTTTAGACCATTTATATGTAATGAAATTATTCATGTTTGATTTCAGTCTTACCGTCTAGCTATTTGTGTCACTTTTGTCTTATTTCCTATTTCTATGTCTTCTTTTCCCACCTCCTTATCAGTTAATTTACTGGGTTTTAGTATTCCATTTTACCTTTGGTTTCTCTAGAGTTTACAACATGCATCTTGAACTTATCACAGTATATCATTAGTTAATGTTCCCTCCCCATTGATTGTAGTGCAATACAATTAGATATTTTCATTTCCTCCTGCTATGTTCTATTATTGTCATATATATTCTCTCAACAGCTCATAAGAAATGTAAAATTTTTGCGTTATTTTTATTTAGACAGCCATTTATCTGTTAAAGAAATTTTAAAGATAAGGAAAAAAGGTTTGTATACACCTATTTTTCTAGTTCACATATTTACTATTTCAAGCATCCTTCATTTTGTGTGTGTAAATCTGAATTTCTGTTTGGAAACATTATTCTTTAGCACAGGAAATATCCTTTCACATTTCTTTCATTGTGGTTATGCTTGAAATAAATACTTTCAGCTTTTACTTGTTTAGAAATGGCCTTATTTCACCTTTATTTTTGAAGGATATTTTCACTGGGTATAGAGTTTTAGGTTGACATTTTTTCCTTTAAGCACATTAAATATGTCATTTCACTGTGGTCTGTCTTGCATCATTCCTGATCTGCAGGCATTCTAATCTCATTCCTTTGTACTGAGTGTCTTTTTTTTGTTTGTTTCCTGGCAGAATCTAAGATTTACTCTTTATCACTGGTTTTGAGCACTTTGAGTATTATGTGTGATGATGTGTTCTCTTTTTGTTTATTCTATTTGGGTATTTTTTTTTTTTTTTAGTGAAATCTGTGGGTTTATAGTGCTCATCAAATTTGGAAAGTTTTAGCTATGTTTTTCATTTTTAGAAATCTTTCCCAGATTTTCCTATTGTAAAAAAGTTTATTTAAACTTGATTTATTACCTATTGTTCATGGGGTATAATTTTCCTGTTTGCTATACCTGATGAATCTCATCACACTGGTATTATTTTTCTTCAGGACAGTAATTGATGCCCTACTCTATGGAGGTATCTCTGTCCTTACTAGGACCTGTGGGTATTACCAATACTAGATCAGATATTCTATGCATTTTCTGCTTCTAATTACTTTCCTAAGAGGGGGTTACAAATTTCAGCCCCATGTCTCCCACCTCACAGACGTGGGTTTCCAATTTCTTGTAGATGAATCTTTCATCATGTAATTATCAGACTGCTTGGTTGGGTTCTAGGTCATGTTCTACTATGCTCGGAGTATGATTCAGGGACTCAGTTTTCAGTTCATTGTACTCGAGAGTGACAGTACTAAAACTCCTCTCTAAAGCAATTATGTTCATATTCAAATCTGATGTCCCCTTTGGCCAAATGTCTTTTATTTTTGTATTCCACTGTGGCTTTGAATTTCTTTGTAATTTTTGAGAGGCACAGATTTTTCTTTTATTATCTTTAAGCTTAAGAGAGTGTGTGTGTGTGTGTGTGTGTGTGTGTGTATGTGTGTGTGTTCAAAATTTTTAAATTTTGTTTTTTAATGCTGAGGATAATTTTTTTTTTAATGTTGGGGATTCATTGAGGGTACAAAAAACCAGGTTACACTGATTGCATTTGTTAAGTAAAGTCCCTCTTATAATTGTGTCCCATCCCCAAGAGGTGTGTCACACCCTGTGACTCCCCCCCACCCCTTTCTCCTTCCCTTTTCCTGCACTCCCCTTCCCATACCCTCCACCATGTACTAGGGCATCAATTGTCTTCATATCATAATTAGAGTACATAGGGTTCTTGCTTTTCCATTCTTGTGATGCTTTACTAAGAGTAATGTGTTCCACTTGCATCCAGTTTAATACAAAAAAAATATTAAGTCTCCATCTTTTTAAAAGGCTGAATAGTATACCATGGTACACATATACCACAGCTTGTTAATCCATTCCTGGGTTGGTGGGCATTTATGCCATTTCTACATTTTGGTAATTGTAAATTGAGCTGCGATAAACATCATATTTGCAGCTCTGGGAGTTTCTTTTAAAAATTATATTAACTGAAATTCTGACAAGAATATTTCATTCTTAAATATGAATGGAAAACAATGAATCAGTAATATTTAAAAAATAAAATAAGATATGAAATTGAGGGGAAAGGGAGGGGAGGGGAAGGAGGAGGATAGGTGGAGGGAGAGTAATAGACCACACCTATGGTGCATCTTACAAGGGTACATGTGAAATTTACTAAATGTAGAATATAAATGTCTTAACACAATAACTAAGAAAATGCCATGAAGACTATGTTAACCAGTTTGATGAAAATATTTTTCATCAAAACCAGCTCATTGTACCCCATGACTGCATTAATGTACATATAGTGGAAAATCTTAAATGTGATGGAAACTTTTTTGGAGGGTAAAAGAAAAACAACTAGAAACTCTGGGAAAAATGTAAAGCACCTAAATCATAGTAATTTGTTTTATAATGAACAATAGTTATAAAGTCAAAATCATTTAGGCAATAATAAAGGTCCTTTCAAGGGGAAGTTTTCTCCCAGAAATGATCACTATTTGCTTTGGCTAGGAATCATTATTCAACTTACGACAAAAATAAAATTCTTTGGAATTTATTTAAATGTTGATTTCTTTTCATGAATTTACCTGGTATATAGTAGATCCTTTATAATCCTGCTCTTATTCAGGCTTGGAAAAGTTTTATTTTTTAATTGTACATATGATTGTCATATACATTCCACTGATTCTCACAACTTCTTCAGGAATGCCAATTATAGCATCTTGCAAACACTTCAACAGTAGTAGTAATAACCTTACATTTTGCTTGTTTGCCTAATTTTTGTCTTTCTCACCAGCCTGTGACTTATTGATTGCATTAACAGTATTTTTCACTTCTGCATCCCAGAATTTAGGCTAGCATCAGACATATCACAGGTGCTCATATTTATTAAGTAAATTACTGCAAGGAAAGTTCATCTGATAATTATGAAAATCTGTTTCTTTCTTTTTTTTTATTTTTATTTTTTTGCTGTTTCGTCAAGGAGGGAAAAGAAGAAAGACACGATTGGCGAGTAGAATACTCAACACATTTAATAGGCATCTCTTCTTGCAGAGTATTTACACAGTAGCAAGCATACCCTCAGAGCATGTCCGATGATATTCCCAGGCCTCTTTTCACAGATCACCTTGCAATCCCAGGTCACAAGGTGGGAGCTGCCAGCAGTCTTGGTATTAAACCACTATACCAGCTCCCAGTCCTCCTTTAAGTGAGGTGGCTTGCGATGGACTAGCCTAGGGTAACTGTGCCAACCTACAGCTGCCCTGTCCCTGCTTTTCTGCCAAACAGACTCAGACTTCAAGTGAATAGTTTCACAAGCCTGCGAGGAATGGATATTTATAAAGACAAGTTATGTCGTGGTCATGTTCACATAGCATCACCATCAGCTCAGCATCCAGGCAAACTACAGCCATCTCTTCTGAAAGCAGTCAGCTTTATTGAATGTAGAATTCTAGGAAGGGAGACACATGGGGAAGTGAAGTTTAAGTGAGTCTAACTACCTTGACCATATGGAAGCCAAAACAACCTTTCTTCTTTTCATATAGGTCTTTGTCAGAGGCATCTGACATATGGTGGAAAGGTTGTTCATTGGGATTAATGAACCTTGTACTTGGACCGGGCTTTGGCTTTGTGTCCTTGAACATGTCTTTTCCTATCTCTGGACCTTGCTTTTCTCATCTGGAAAATATCAATCCCATAGAGTTGTTCTGATGGTTATGAAGCGATTACAAATGTAAGCGTCTTTTGTAAAATGTACAAAAAATATTGTTCTTTTTCAAGCTAGGATGTGCCTCAAGGATGTTCAGTCTATTGCACTCAATTCTTTTGTAATGAATTGTTAAAGAGAAATATTACCAAGGTAGGAAGGATTGCTTATGGCAATAAATGGTAGTAACCAAAAAATATTGCTAATATTTAATATCCTTCTCTGTTAGTCAACTATTATTGAGTATATCATCACCATGACAAAAATACTTGAGAGTCTACTAGTTTCACCCTTGTGAATGAAATAGTCAATAAAGACGAAAAGAGAATCCACACTCAGAGTGCTGTAACAATTCAAGGATATGCTGGATAATGTTCTTATGAGTAAATTTCTAGAATCAAAGATTATCAGACTTGGATACCTTTATAAGACTTCACCCCATTCACTCTTATGTAATGTACCAGTTCTGTTTGCTACACTCTTACAAGTAAGAGCTTATTACGTAACAGGGAGCAGGGCATTCTCTTTTAATTAGAACCACTTGTTAGAAAACACTACCCTATATTTGATTCTTTTGCACATCCATAGAATCGCCTAGCTTCCTTTTCCACATGACCACCACTTGGATATTAAAAGATGGCAGTCATGCCTACTCCTCCCATGCCTCTTATTCCAGAAGACACAGCCCCATGCTTTGGATCCCCTGGTTCTCCTTACCATCCTGCTTTGGCTCTTTGGGTCTGCTCTATTTTTTTCTGAGTCCTACTCCATGTATCACATCCAGCCTTGTCTCAAAACTCTAGGAGTGGTTCATGAGGGCAGAATACCATGGGACTTGAATCACCCATGTTTAGAATTCTCATAGACATTCACATTTACAATCCTAGAGATTACTGATTACTACCTAACCCAAATTTTCATCACATATGGTCTATCCTTCCTTTATTTGTAACTATATTTCCTTATTATATGTCCATGAAGGAAGATGATGATAGTACATGCCTTTTAAAACTAAATTTATAACTTCACAATTATATTTACTAAATTTTATTTTAGATGTTGGCATAAGTTCCTACCTCTAACACAAGTCATTTCCAATGTTGTACAGTCGCTACTAGGAGAGGGAGAATGGGGAGCATGGGGAGAATGTTCAAGGGTCAATGCACAGTTTATAACTCAGGTGTTTCCTCTGAGAGCCTGCCTGTGACTGACTCACTTTTAATCACTTGCCATAGTTCTATTCATGATGTCAATATGTTCCAACTTATTAGCAAGAATCTCCTGTTAAGACTTTGAATATTTTTTCCCTCTAGGAACCAAAGAAAAAATCCAAATTAGATATAGAAGTTAGAAACTGACACACACATCAGTTTTATTGTTGATAAACAGATATGTACTCTGGCTGTGGTTGCACCTGGGCAACCCCTTTGCCAGTGGCGCAGAGGAGGAGCTCACTCTTGTTAGCACACCTGTCTCTTGGCAATTGGAATGAAGTGCCCAAGGGAGGCAGGCAGGCAGGCAGGCAGGCAGGCAGGCCAGCAGCACAGAAAGAGAGCTGGGAGGGCCAGAGCTATGCATGCTAAAACCAGAGTCCTAATGTCCCACATCACACACAGCCCTCCCTGGGGGTGGCAGGAGGATCTACTCCAAGGAATGACCATCTCCATTTTCCAGGTCAAAGAGGAATGCTGAGCAAGGAAGAGATTGGTCCTTCTCTCTTCTTGCATGGGCAAATAGGTGCTGGGTCCTGTCACTCCTGCCTGTGTAGAAGGAGACTAGCTTGTGTGGGAGCAGGGATGACCCACATGTCCCTGTCCACACCCAGCCTTGAGGAACACTCCTGCCTCCCCTGTCTCCATGGCCTTGTGAGTTTTTATGCGAGGTAGCTGAGGACAAGCTTTCAGCCTGGGAACAGCTCCACATCCTTCCCTGGCACATCGTTTCCTCTCCTTGAAATCTCACACTCTGGAAGGACTGGTGTCACTTGATGTCAGACACCTGGACGTGGAGGGAATGCCTGCTCTGAGCCTTGTGTTTCTGTCCAGGAAGCCCTGAAGGCTGTGCTACCCTACGATGTAAGTGAGAGGAGCAGAGTGGCCAGGGGAGACGGGCTGTTGACACGCCCTATGTCCTGCTACTTGGGGTGGAGGGACTTGGGAAGTACCTATTTCTAGTCTTTTTCCTCTCTTTCTTTCCTTTTTACCCTTAATGAGGCCTGGAGAATCTCCGCCACTTTCACTTTTACCCATTGCAATCATCTTACCTTTCCATTTCTGGGTGGAACTAGTTCTCTTGTTTTGTACAAGTTACTCAGAAGCTTCTGCAATCTCCTATAGCATCCGACAACAATGAAAGTACACCAGGCATGTCTGACAGTCTTCACTCCTTTAGCTAGGAGTCTCTGCTTCTCTGTCACCTTTCAGAGGTTGGTTAACATCCTTCCAGACAAACGTGATCCCACCTCCATTTGCTTCTTATGTATGGTTATTGAAGAAGATTCAGGTCACAGAACCCATTAGTAGTACTGAGAAGATCTATTTGTACTAATTATCTGAACTTGCTTCTTCTTTTGTACTAATAATACCTTTATTCTTTTCAACATAATTACATAATTTTTATCTCCCAAATTTTATTTGGGCCTCAAAGCAATACCATGAGTTGGACCAGTTATGATTTGGTCTTCCCATTTTATATCTAGGGACCAAGGCAAAAAATGATGAAGTCATTTGCCCATGGTTTAGAAGAGAGCTGAAGGCAGGACTGGGCCAGGACTCTGTGCATGACTCCAAAAACAGTGTCTCTTCTTCTGTATCTGACTGCACAGACCTCTCAGAACAACTCAGCAATCATCAGGACTCAGATGGGTGACAAGATGCTGTCCCAAGAGAAGCCATACCAGTATAAAAAATATATATAAAATTTGCATTAGGAAAATAGCACAGAAGTTTTGAGTGGCGTTTTTATGGTAAGAGGCAGAGTTTGAGCCCACTGGAAACTAGTGGGAGGTAGACTAGTTGAACAACACAGTTCAGCTCAGTGAAACTTCTCTGGAATTATGTAACAACTCAGATCAACTATAGGAAAGATGCAATGCTCACTTGGCACTGGTAAAAGGTCAGGGAAGGAACTATGGTACTCTCTGCTAAAGCCACTAGGACACGTTTGGTGGGACTAGAAGGAGAACTTCCTTATTTACATAGTTGTCCAAATTATGTTCATAGGGAGAGTGAATTACAATCATGCACCCATACCAAGTTTGCAACACTGTGAAGGCTTAGCTTTAAGACCCATATTTTTGCCCCTCATCCTTTATGAAAATGAAATAATTATTAAAAAAAGAAAAAAAATGGACCACTAAAACCTCTGTTGTTTTGGATAACTCGTGTGCCAAATTATTCCACTTCGATGGAATGAGCAAAGAAATGCAAAGGAATTCATGTGGATAGATGGCTTGAGTGCATCCACCCATCTCCCAAAGCAGCACGTTTCCAAAGGGCAGAGATAGCCTCGTGTCATGCCTCTTTTGTTTGTTTAATTTCCTCGCCAGGAATCCTCCTCTAAGAAGACGTGCTCAAGTTCTCTCTCTCCCACATTGTTTTCAAACCTGGTTCCTGCTGAATGCATTTCTAAATGACAAGGCGACTGGGTCTAAATCTTGATATGTTGAGAGAAAACCTGAACTGACAGTTGGAGAAGACAGAAAGAGGAAGGCACTTCCCGTCCCTCCCTCATCTCAAATGTCATCCCTCCCTGGCCCAGGCTGCACAGACAATCCTGATGAAGAAACAGAGCAGGCACTTGAAAGTTTCTGACAGGTGTCATAGGCACAGCCATTGAGTGGCCACGAGGGATGAAGCTTGACATGACAGTGGCAGCACCATCGAGGCTGGCTGCAGGACATGCAGAGTTTGGTGTATGTCAGTTTCAATCCTTGTCATGCCTCAACTCCAGAGTGGTATCTACAAATGGACAGAGCCAGAGGGAAGTGTTCAGAAAACTTAAAAACATCCATTCCTGACCAAGCCATGTTGCCAAGCCGCAAAAAATGTAGGCTCAGCCACCCAAAGTGGGTGTGCTCCAGCTGGAGTGGGACAAAGGGGAGAGACTGGGCTGGTCCCATCGGTTTGGTGTGAGTCCCTTTGCTCTCTGTATTCATTCTCTGCCTTGCCATCCAAGCCAAAGCCTTCAATCTGCCAGTTTTCCATATTTCTGTATCTAATTTTTATTCTGCCAGCATTTTCCCGCACCAATAACTTCTGATGATTCTTATTCTTTTAATATAATGATCTCTGCTGCAGATCCTCCAGGGTCTAAATATTTGGCAAACCTGCTCTTCTGACCTGCTTGGAGAATGATTTATAATGGGAGAGGAGAGCTAGCTTCTTGGTAACACTGTGCAAATAGTTTCATAAATATTGCTCTGTTGCATTATTTTGAAATATTACTTCTTTTAACAATCTACCAAAGCCAAATATTTCTTGTAAATAAAAATCTGTGGCCAAGCCTCTTGCCTGGCCGAAGTAACAGGTGGTAACCAAGCTCACCTAGTGGGAGAGCCTGACTTGATTAGCTCCAGCCCAGAAGTGAAGGTTAACTGGCATTGGGCGTGATGGATGACAGCAGGTGTGTGTATGAGCTTTAATCTGGTCTTTCAGCCTACTAGCAGGGGATGTATTTCTTTAACTGCTCTTAATAACATTGGCTTATTGTTAAGCATTTTCAAATATCATAAGTACTGGATAAGTGCATTCATTTAAAAAAATCTAAGAAAAATTATTTGATAAAAGTCAGTGGCACATATGGACTCTGAGTCTGGTTTCCACTGAAAATTCCTTGGAATGCAAGGCAGGGTGATAAATCAAATGTGGTGTTGGCCTCCCTCTCCAAATGCCATGAGTCAATGCTGAAGTGGAAAGAGAATTCTGGTGTTGAAGTGACCCAAGTTAAGCCTGAAATTTGAGAATGGCAGAGGGGCCCAGAGTACATGTTTTTATTGTTTCCTACACTAGGGAAACTAGGGAATGTCCAGATAAGTTTGTGTCACAAATACTGGTACATCTTAGTTTCAGCCACTTTCTGCCCTGATTTCATGTTTGGCCACTGGAGATGACTCTTTTCAATAGAATCTCTCTCTTTCCAGGGGCCTTGCCTAAATGTAGTAATGCTGTCAGCTTGTGGTAGGACCCGGAGATCCTCCCCATACACATACCACTCCTAGAATCTCACGCTTGTCCATGACTCCTAAATATGTCTCTCTCACCGGCACAATCTTCCAAGCTCTGCATTTTACATGGGTCATTACAAAAGTTTGGGGATACACAAAAATCCAGAAACATAAAATCCGTCCAGATGGAAACAATTGAAGCTCTCCCAGCAACACCGATAAGCTGAGCAAGCTGGAACTTATATGGGTAAATCAGAAAGGACACTGTGGATTGTGTTTCTTGGAAGTGAAATAATGGACCAAAACACAGTGTGTCTCAAAACTTTTGTGGCCACCTACATATACTGACAATCCCCCTGAAATGCTCATTTCCTGCTCTGAAGGAATCAATCCTGTTCTCTGCTGGGTCCCCTGTTCTGTTTCTGGTTCTGCCATTCTCCCTGAGGACAGGACTCTGACTTCTGACTTCCTTTGTTCCCCATAACCAACAGTCACTGAGACTTGTTCTTACAGAAACCCTCCTACATGTGCTTATTTAATTTTCCAGTATCCCTCCACACAAGAATCCACTGTCCTTAATTTAGTGTTTGCAATTTCTGTACATGATTGTATGGCATACTGATTGTATGTGTGTATCCAGAAATGTATAGTATATTATCGTACACATTGTTTCCGATTCATTTAAGTACTATCATATTGAACTTATATTCTAGACCTTGTTTTTGGTCAACCAGCATCACCTCTTGTGAAATTTGCTAAAGTCGATACTTGGAGCTCTAGTTCAGAAATTTTCAGGGTTCTACTATTAATGAAGATTTAGTTTGTAGTTTTCCACTACAGCCAGTGATGCTATAACAAATAGTCTTGTTCATTTGCAATCCTTGACATGCTTGAGAATTTCATTCTGACATAGATTCAGAGAAGGATTTGTGGTCACATGTGTTTATCTTTATTTAACATTGCAAAATATCTATGAAATATTACCATATTTCATAATAGTATCATCCACTACTGCCAAGACTGATACTTCCAAACATTTCACTTCTATACCATCACTTCATGTTACCATGCTTTTTTGTGTTTTTACATCTAACAGACATCAAATAGTACCTGGATATTGATTTATTTTATGTTTTCCTGAGTACTGATTACCAGTGAGTTTGAGAATCTTTTTAAATGTTTAATGATCTTTTATTGTTATTCTTTCATGGTTTATCTGATGATATTCTTTGCCCACTTTTCTATGGGGTTTTATTTTTCTTTTTCTTCCTAAGTATAATTTATATATGCTGGATTCTAATTCATTATTAGTTTTATGTGTTTTAAATATCTTTTTTAATTCTCTGTTTGACATTTTGTAGGTTGTTTTCTGGACTATAGAAGATTTTTCATATAGTTGAATTTATCTGTTTTCTTTCTTTGTGACCTGTACTTTTTTTAATCCTTTCAAAATCTTTTTGAACCATGAGTGTAAAGATGGTCTCATAGGTTCTTCTAAAGCTTGAAATACATGCTTTTCATTCTTATGTCTTTTATATACTGTGTGAATATGATTGTGGCAGATGGGCATGAGATACCAGTTGTGTATTTTTAATATGAAAAAACAGCAGGAACCATACTTTTCTTTTCCCTTCCTAATTCTAGGCTCTTTACTCATTCCATTTCTTTATTTGTCTATCCCTGGATCAGCAGTTTTTAATCACTATAGATTTATTAAGTTTTCATATAAAATAGGGTAAATTTCTAACTTATTTTTCCATACGCTATCAACTATTATTTACTTCGGCCTTTGTTGGTTTTACATGGTGCAAATATCTTCTCCCATTCTGTGACTTGAATGTTTATTCTCTTAAAAATATTGCTGAATGAGCAAAAATACTTCATGTTATATGGCCCCCAATTTTGGTCTCTTCCTTTATTATTTGTGTTCTTCCTTCCTATCTAAAATCCCTTGGCTATCTCAACCTCAAAATTATATTCTCTGATGTTATCTTCTAGAAATGTATTGTTTTGCCCTTCATATTTGTATCTATCTATTCCACCTTGAGAATCAAGACTATTTGTACGGTATAAGGCAACAATCAAGGTTTTTTTCTTTCTTTTATTTTGACACATGAATATAAAATGACTAAATACCATTCATTTATTAAAAAGGCATTCTATGATATCATCTTTGCCAGAGATAAAACACGTACATATGTTTGGGCATGTTGGGAGCTCTTTATTTGGTTCTTTGTCCCTAAATAAGACCACATGATCTTTTTTTTTTTTTTTTTTTTGAGACAAAGCCTCAAGCTGTCCCCCTGGGTAGAGTGCCATGGCATCACAGCTCATAGCAACCTCCAACTCCTGGGCTCAAGCCAGTCTCCTGCCTCAGCCTCCCAAGTAGCTGGGACCA